>LZPO01097294.1:103272-114315 GCA_001675575.1 Neotoma lepida | reverse complement strand
GGATATAATTCTAATGTATGTCATGGCATTGCTTGAGTACTGAGTCCATTTTGAAGTAATAATTTTAATTTTATGTATATGAGTGCTTTGCCTACACATACTTCTGTGTATCATGTACGTCTCTGTCCCTGGTGCCTACAGAGGCCAGAGTGGGCATTGGATTCCCTAAAATTGGAAATACAGTTGGTTGTGAAATGCGTGTGAGTGCTAGGAATTGAACCCTGTTGTAAACGAATTTTTAAATGGTCTTATTAAATAAAAGCAAGGAGCCAGAGATAAGGGTGAAAGTCTGACAGAGATCAGAGGAATTAGGAACAGCTACCAGGCTCACCTCACCAACGCCGTTGCTTACAAAAGAGTCCTATATCTCCACGCCTATATTCCTTTCTGTTCTGTTCTCCCATTGGCTCTCTCAGCCTAGCTACATCACTTCTTGTCTGTCTGCATAGACCTCCAGAATTCTATGGTTGATGTTGGGTGTGTGTCTCCACGATTGACTCTGTTCCTAGTGTGACCTGGAACTCACAGAGATCCAGACAGACCCTGCCTGCTAGGTGAGAGGATTAAGGGTGTGTGCTAACATTGCAAGACTAATGGCTGACTTTTTTCCTCTGATCCTCAGGTAAATTTTATTAGGGGACATAGATAAAATACCACCACACCCTGTTCTTCTGGAAGAACAGCTGGTTTTCTGTACTGCAGAGCCATCTCCTCAGTTCTAAANACTGTGAATCTTAAATCTAATCATATATCCATTTTGCTTTGACTTCAAAGTGGGCTTACAGCTGGATTTGTGACTAACATGAAGCAACTGTGGAAGACCCATGCTTCTGTGTACGTATGCATGTGTGTGGAGGCCAGAAGTAAGCAGTGGATGTCTTACATGATTGCTTAATTTTTGAGACAGGGTCTTTAAAAAAATTATTTTAAGCATTTATGTGTGTGAAGGTGTGTGGGTGGGTGTGGAGGGCATACCACCCATGCAGTGTGTGTAAAGTGAGGTGATATTGGGGGAATCAATTCTCTCCTTCTACCAGTGGGTCCCAGGGATTGAACTCAGGTAGTCAGGTTTGGCAGCCAGTCCCTTTGCTGACTAAGCCATCTTCTTGGTCCTTGAAATGGGCGCNTCCCTGCACNTGGAGCTCACTGATTCAGCTGGGCTGGCTCCTCAAGGACACCTAGGGCTCCTCCTGTCTGTCTTCCCAGTGATGAGATTGCAGCTATGTGCCTCTGGCTCAGCTCTTTACATAGATCCTGGGGATATGAGCTCAGGTCCTCATCTTGTGTAGCAAGCATTGTACAGACTGAGCCTTGAGTTCCATGCTTTTAAGGGTATGTTCTCCGTTTAAAGCTCCAGATCTGCAGCTGGAATCCCCTCTACCCCACAGAGTCACAGTGACACTTGCTATGTGTCGAATGCTGAGGAATGTAGAGGCTAGAGATAACCTGTAAGAAGGCTAGAGATAACCTGATCAGCTCTGAGCACCAGGGTTGTAGGCACATGCTACAATGTCTGCTCCTGCTGTTGCTGTGTTGAAATACTTAACTTTTAGCCAAGAGACTGCATTTTCATTTTGTGCTGAGCTCACCAAATTATGTAGCCATCCCTGGGGCTCAACACACCCTTCCATTCTAGCTTTATTTTTGGCTTAATTTTTACTTCCTGTTATATTTCTGATGTATCTTAATTTTATTTTCTGTAAATTTTTCTAATTGTCCTGTGTGTGAGCTACAATGCTTTCATTTGACAAAAGACTGAGAGTAGGTTGATAATAGCATGGCTTCTGCGAAACCTTTCCTCCTCAGACTTGTAGCCATGTTTCCTCTTCATGGCAAAGCTGATGGCATTCACCCTTCTTCCTGGCACGCTCCTAAATTCTCCCTTAGCTTGAATGGATAGCTTTTCGAGGTGGGCACTTCACTTTTCTGGTTATTAGCATCTCCATGGCCTTTTATATTCCAAGGGGGAACTGTCCTCATAGATACTATTCCTAACNCCCTACTAGGAAACAATTGTTGAATGNATTCTCATCACTGTGACAGAGTCAGCTCAAGAGGAGAAGGATTTGTCTTGGTCCACAGTTCCAGGGTGTGGTCCATCATGGTCAGCAAGGCAGGCTGCAGGAACTGGAGGAAGATTGTCAAGTTGTCTCTAGTCAGGAAGCACAGAAGATGAATGCTGGTACCATGCTCACTTCCCCGTTAAAAGCAGTCCAACACAGCATCCTGGACTGGTGCCACCCACAGCTAAAGTGGGGCTCCTACCTCAAGGAACCTGATCTACACAATCCCTCACAGCCGTGCCTAGGAGCTCTTCTCTTAGGTGATTCTAGATCCTGTCTGGTTGACAATATTAAACATGACAGCAATGAGCCAAGTGGTTAGCTACAGGCCCTCATCTATGCTTGAGGCCTTATCATTTGTGTTCCGCTATTTCTAATTAGATATTGGAAAAAGGGATGTATAGCTGAATGAAGTCTTTGCTGAAAAAGGACATCGTTAAAATTAGTGATGATGCAATGAGCCACTGAGTCATTCCAGGTTTGGTTTTATATATCTTGGTGCGTATTTCAGTTGCTGTAATTAGAGAATGTGTATCATGCATTCCATTTCCTCTCACTGCTGTTGTCAGTTCTGATTGATAGATTAAGGAGTGCCAAAGTTCATACTAATTATGCAGAAGGATATTACTGACACATTTACAAGCCATGTTTCCACTTTGAGCGTAGGTTGCTAAATTTAAAAGAAAGTTTTTGTGCTTTCCTTTTGTCTCAGATCCAAATGCCATTAGCATTAACTTTAGAGCTAATCTTTGAAAGCACAGTTTTAAAGGAGCTTTTGGGACAAAAGGCTCTCTCCCCGTGACAGATCAACACCTGGAAGCCACAGTTAGGAGACTGGTGCTCTGTACTTAGACTCGACTCTCTGAAAACTCNAAGTAGATTGGATTTAAGAATAGTTGCTCAGGGGGACGTTTTAGCTCCCATNTTATGCTAACTGACCCAAAATGTTTGTCTGTGGTGCTCTTATAATCTTTTGAGATAAATTTTTGTTCTCTTCCTTAGAGAAAAGCCTCATTCTTACCTGTGAATGTTGTCACTCATAGCACTCCAAGAAAGAGGCTGTTGCTGGCATTGTAAACTGGGACCTGGAGGTGGGACTTAGAGACCATGGTTAGTTAGTACAAGAGGTTGAGATTTATCTTGAGCTGAACATCTTGCTGATTGTGTTATGTTAGGGAAATATGTTTTATCTCAAGCATCAGGTTCCGTGAAGACATTAGATTTTAGGAACTACCATTTTAACAAGAGTGTGGACAGTAAAATGGAGACCTTCGGCCTATCTTAGCCAACTATTTGTCTATTTAGTATTCATGAGATAAGTATTTGAATTAAGCCACTTACTGGGATGGGGGGAGGGGATGTTTGAGAACAGACTAGAGAGATTATTACCAAGTAGAATTAATTAACTTTGCCAGCACTCAGCACTGAGACTGAGGCCAGAGGACTGTGAATTCACGACTTGGCCACATAGAGTGACTTTGTCTAAAAACCAAACAAAGTAAGTCTTGATTCAAGTGAGCACAGGAGGTGATAATCTTGCCTCTGCTGGAGTATCTTATCCAAGATGTTTGGCTAAGGAGTTAAAAAGGAGAAGTATGGGCTTCTGGCTAGTGGTAAATTTTACGTGGATCAAACTGAGTTTCAAGTAAGAAAAAGGAAGTGGAAGAAGCTGAATCCAGGTGAGAAGATGTGATAATGTTTAGTATACCTTGCCCTGGAGCTCTCAAGAATTCAGAAGCCATCAACTCAGCACAAGGTAAATGAAGTTAAGAGGCTAAAACCCCTTAAGGAGAAGTACAGAACTAGAGATCTGAGACTTCTGTTCTTTGAGAAACAGGCAAGATACGTAGAAATTGGCAAGTTTTTCTCCAGAAAAGCTAGTATAACACAGACATTTGTTATGAGCCATACATGTGATGCAAATTAGACCTTAATGTAGGACTATTCAGAAAGAGAATTTAGGGTCCCAGAAACCAGGCAAGGTCCTCAGAAGTTAGGCTTTAGGCACAGGCAACCAGATAGATGAGACCTCAGGGGACAGAAAAACTGGACCGTAGAGACTCCTCAGAGATGAACTACCTNTATATGACATGCTGCCCTTCCAGCCGCTCTTTCTGTTTCTTCAGGGAAGAAAATCAAGCTTTGAGTGTCAGCCTGAGTGGAAGCCTGAGCTCTGTCCCAGGGGAGGAAAGTAACATCTTGGAAATGGTCTCATGTGATAATCCCCAAGGGAGCTGCCTCAAGGCCACAAACCCAGTCCATTGCTTCAGCAGCATTTTCTTCTTTAGCAGAAAGTAGGATCTCTTTGATGTTCAGATCGAAAAAATAATTAATTATAGATGGAGGATATAGGTCAGCCAGGAAATTACTTTAAGACCTGAGTTCAATTTCCAAAACCCACACCAAGTCAGACATGGTGGCATAGTTTGTAATCCTAGCCCCGGGGAAGCAGAGACAGGCAGATCACCAGGACTCAGTGGTCAAGCCAGTTTAGCCCACATGGTGAGCTCCAGGCCAATGAGATGACCTGTCTCAAAAACAATGTGGATGATGCTTGTCTTAGTCACTGGTCATGCTGTGAAAAGAGAAAGCATTTAACTGGGGACTTGCTTGCAGTTTAAGAGGTTTAGTCCGTGATCCTCATAGTGTGAAGCAGACAGGCATGGTGTTGGAGCAGTATCTGAGCTGTCTCTTATACACATCTAGATGTGTATAAGAGACAGCATTCTTAGCTGCAGGCAGAGAGAGAGAGAGAGAGAGAGAGAGAGAGAGAGAGAGAGAGAGAGAGAGAGGAGAGAGAGAGTAGGGAGGGAGGGGAGAGGGAAGGAGAGGGGAGAGAGAGAGAGGAGAGAGAGAGAGAGAAGAGAGAGAGAGTAGGGAGGGAGGGGAGAGGGAGGGAGAGGGGAGAGAGAGGGGGGAGAGAGAGGGGGGAGAGAGAGAGAGAGACCGGGCCTGGGGTTGGCTTTTGAAACCTCAAAGCCCACCTCCAGTAAGGCCATTACCTACCCTTCTAACAAGGCCAGACCTACCTAGCTTCTAACAAAGCCACACCTCCTAATCCTTCCCAAAGAATTCCACTAACTGAGGACCATGCATCAAACATACGAGCCTTTGGGGCTTATTATTCTTCAAACTACAACAATGACTGGAAAATGAAAGCTGAGGTTTTTCTCTGGCTTTCACAAACATACAACACACACACACACACACACACACACACACACACACTCTATGCTCCTGCATACACAAAACATCAATCAATTTTTATTTCTCCTTTCCTCCTTCCTTCCTCTACCTTTGCTCTCCTTGTCCTCTCATGTGGGGTGTAGCTGTCTGTACATGTGACACCATGCATTTACATTTGAGCTATCCAAAGTCATTTTACTAGTTCTTAGCAAATTAAGAGAACCACTTGATAGTTCTGATCTCCGAATGTTCTAAATATTAGCTAGAATACAAATGATGCTGAGAAAGTATTTTGTTTCTCTTTTTTTAATGGCAACATTAAACAGGTTATTTTAATCAATTAGCTCATTGATTTACTTAATTAAATAAGTTAATTCATGATTTAATGGCTTCAGTATGTTTCTTTCCATGTTTCTTCACCTCTAAATTTATCTCTGTAAGCCACTGGAATTATTTCTTCAAAATAAACTGATGGCTATAATAATCCATTTACATGCTTATAATACGAATACTCATAAATAAGCCAACACTTAAATTGTCTTTTTACTATGCATCTGGCTGAGAATTTCTCTCAATCCTTCAAACCAATGTCCAGTAGGTACCTCTGTTATCTTGGTTAACAACAATAACAACAAAATAGTAGCCAAGTGTGGTGGTACACTCTTTGAATCCCAGAGCTCAGCAGGCAGAGACAAGTGGATTTCTGTAAGTGCAAAACTACCCTCGTCTACATAGTGAGTTCCAAGCTAGTCAGGGCCACATAGNAAAACACTGTCCAAAANAAAAAGATGAACCTGGAGCACTGGATGCTGACTACTGTGTCCAGTATCATGAAGCACCTGTAGAGCAGAAGTGATGCTGAATCCAGACAGCCTAGTTCCAGAGTGTCAGATCCTAGCCCCAGACACCAGGAACTGCTTGTTCAGTGCTACTACTAGCAGTAAAAACCTAGTTTCAATCTGGAGACTCTCAGNGGATTCACCACTAATGTTAAGACGAAGACTTACAGTTAACCTCCTTTGTCACCTCAACTTGCTTTGGCATCATCTAGGGCATTTACAGAGAGGTTTCACTGAGGAGGGTGGATCCAGTGGAATGTGGGTGGCATCATCCCATTCATGGGCTGTAGGTCCTGACTGAATAACAGGAAGAGAGGGAGAGTTAGCTGAGCATCAACATCCATCTCTGCTTCCCGACTGTGGATGCAGTCCTAACTGCCTGTGCTCCAGCCAAGTCAGCTCCAGCCACCTTTCCTGCCATGCCTTCCCAGCCATGATGGCCTATACCCTCAAATTGGCAGTTACACCAAGCCTTTCCTTTCTCAAGTTTTTGTGATCAGGCATTTTGCCACAGCAGTGAAAAGGTAACCAATGCATACACTAATATCCTGTTCCTTCAGCATTGTGCCGTTTCACCCAAACGCTCCTGAGTCNAACTTTGCTTTCCTCTGGCTGAGGAACAGTGGGTTTTGCTTACTATGTGTGTTTTGTGTATGTGTTTCTGTTTCTGTGAGAAAAGCAAATCTTAGATATGGAGGATGGAGAGAAGCATCACTGTTTTATGGCCGGATATTTTCAAGTTTTTTAAGCAGTTGCTTACTGGAAGCTATTACATTAGGCACTATTGATGGGTACAGTAAACATTATGAAAAATACCAATTCACATTAATCAAGGATCTTCCAGTGGTCTTAGAAGCCAAATACATTCAGCGGGTGATGCAAGCTCATCGACCCCTAAAGAGCCCCATGAAAGATTAATTCGCAAACAGTTATCTTCTGAGCGGTTTTGTGGAAATAGCTGGAAATGAGTTTCAGACCTCAGTCTAGCCAAGAGATTTTGGAAGTTTATTTTTAAAATGGCAAGGCTGTTGAAGGAACTATATACTTATAATAAAGTAGAAATTTTGGAGTCTAATTCCATACAGGCCTTAGTAAGACAATTGAAAATTAAGTGCATTTTCTCACTATTAGCAAGACATTTAAAAAAAAACGAAAGCTGGTGGTTTCTGTTCTCTCCATCCCTCTTCCCACCATGTCCATTTCTAATCCACAGCCTCTATGAATCAAATACTTTAAAAATATTCTGGACACTCACAAAGTAAATATGTTTAGGATTATGTACTTATTGGGATATAAAATTATCTTACCAAGTGTCATCACTTTTTTTAAAGATTATTCTTAAAGCACTTTTGTATTCACAGAATGATGAGATGATACGGTATGACGATTTCTTGTTCATGATGTTTTTATTTTTAAAAAGATATATTATTCAGTACTTTAGAAGTACAGGAGGCTGAAAATCAGTAGTGTTTGGCAGCATGTGTATTGTTAGAAACATTACAATATTTCTGAAATGCTTTTTCCCTGTTGATAGCAAACACACATGCGCGTGTGCACACACACACACACACACACACACACACACACACACATACACTTTGTGGTCCCTAGAGCAATGCTATCATAGCCCAAACTTCTCTCTAGCATTCTTAAAAGGACTATAATATTTTTTAATATATGGGTGAGGGAGAAAGAAGCATTGATTTATTGGTCACATTTGTGGTCTAGACACNCGGTTAAGTATTTGACACTTTTTATTTGTTTGTGTCCATTAAACTCTCAGAGCAGTCACAGGAGGTAGATGACATCATCTTTATTTTGCCAGAGGGAAAAAAAGCTTAGGAAACAAAGCTTACTGGCAGAGTAGATACAGTTTTAAGTGCAAGCTTGTCTGAATCCAGGCTTAAGTTCTTTTTCTTGCTCTTTGTAGACTCTGTCAAAATTAGCACATGATAAATAAATAAATGAACTGTTTTGGTTAATGAACAGCAACCCTTAAAAAATACCCTTTTTGTTTATGCTACAGGTCAGTTCAGTGCATGACATCTNTATTTTATATAAATCAAACAATTAAGCAACCTGTATAAGGTATATATTATGAGCAATTTGGAAGCCAACCTTCATCTTTGGGCTCCTGCCCCCTCCAACATGGAGCTCCCCCTAGTACTGAGTGTGCTTTTCTCTGTGATGTTCTCCTTAGGCATCTACTCAATGTGAAAACTGTTGTTCCATCACAAATAACAGCTGGTGTGTTGACAATTAGTCATTTTCTAGTGNCCCCGAAGTCTCCATCTTTATCTGACAGCTGAATACTATATCCCCAACACGACCTGGCTCCCCTTTAGTCCGCTGGACTTTTGTTAGAACTNAGGGTCAGCTGTTTCGACTGTGCCCCTGTTTTAAAGGGCTGTCAGTTCCCTGTCATTCTTGATCTCCACCCGGAGCAGTCAGCCGCCTGGAGCTTCACATCTTTGCTGTTACTTTGTCTGGAGTCACCAAGGGGCTTTGCCTGTCAGAGAACCAGCATTTCCAAGAGCAGAGGGAAAGAATGAGTACTTTGTTCAGAAGAGCCTCTGAAGGAAACAATCACCTGCTGCTCAGTCGTCAGCTGCTCATAGGACAACTGTGCCTGTGCTTGCCTAGTGTGAAAGGGTGCCTTTCCTCTGCCGGGGGTCAAGCTCTGCTTCTCATTGTGTCTGAACTGGACTTTGAGCCCGGTGGGGTCAATCTACTGAGGGAGAAAGCCACTCATCCATCAGAGGCCAAATATGTCTTTAGCACTTCCACAGAGAGCCACTCGCCTGTGTTCTGCCAAAAGTCACAAATGACCCTAGTGTAGGCAGCTGTCAGAATAAGTCAGGCCATGTAAATGAGCTCAAGGGAAAGTGAGCTAATTCCCCAGAATTCGGTAGTTTTGTTTTTCTAAGTTTCTAAGTCACGTTCATGGCAATTTGCAGGAAGCTTCAACAGATGGCTGAGCCTGAAGTAGTAAATTACTTTTAACCTCTCCAAGGAAGAACTCTGAATGTTAAGACATAAAGGCTGTCAAACACCATAGCAATTCCTTAATATACTCCATTCATTACATAGATTATAGCAAACCTGACCACGTGAAGCCCTTGCTGTCGGAGGTGTGCATAGCAGCAGGACTAAGACTACTGACCTCTGGTACTGTGTACTTTCTACTGTTCCTATCCTAATGATGCGATTGTCAAATGTGATGATAGTATGGATTGTTAACTTGACAGGACCTAGCCCCACTTAGGAAAGAAAGCTCTGTGCATCTGTGCAGGAGGCTTGCACTCCTGTTCTCATGCCTTTGCTGCTGTGATGGACTGCATCCTCAAATCGNGAGATAAGACAAACCCTTTTCCATTAAGTTGCTTTTGTCAGGTAATTTGTTACAGCAACAAGAAAAGAAACTAATTCACCAAATATAAATTTTGTCTCTCTAAGGAAAATGCTTGTTCACTTGGAAGAAGTGTGTGAGCTCCGGAGTATTTGCAAGGCCTGTCTAGTGTCTCTCAAGAGAGAAAAGAATCTAGTGAGAGGACATTTAGCATTGTGATCTGAATAGTTATATGTGTAAATTATTTTTGATAGCTGTCACTAAATACTTAGCTCAACTAACTAGTCTCCCTTTTGATTCCAAGTTAATCATTTGATTCCAGAACTCTGGATCTGATTTTTCTCTGATTTTTCCCCAGCACTCTCATTGGACAGTCTTTCAGGTAGATCTGCTCTGAGGAGAAGATAGGCTGTTAGTGTTGACAGGAATATTTAAGTATGTATAACAATTAAATTGTTCTTGGCATGATTGATGCATTGGTATTTGACCTTTATTTTTAAAGGCTTCCTAAGAATGTTTTTCTTACAGGAAATTCTATTATACTAAAATATTTATATCATCAAGTCTTATTCCCTATGATAAAGTATTCTAAATGGATCTGAATGATACCATCTCAACAGTTAAACAGAAATACCCCACCAGGATGTTTCCTTGAAATAATTATTTCTTACAAATGATTTTCTGTCTTATTGAATTGAACATTTGAGTCAAAACACAGGCCATGAAAATAATGCTATAGTATTGTGAAAGTCAAAACCTTATTTCATGCTAGCATCTGGGTAGGTGAAATACTTTTAGGTTACCTTTGTGCAAATTTGTAAACTTACAAATGTATAATATAGATCTACAGTTTAGGTAACCAGGATACTAGAAGTCATCAAAAGAGCACATAGTCGAATACTACTGAGTTTTCATTGTTTTTTCAAAAGCACTTNGATATATATATATATGTATATATACACACATATATATGTATATATACACACATATATATACATATATATGTATATATATGATCACAGTTCCAGATTACTTTTTCAACACCTAATTTATTGGTATATGAGTAGGTAAGGGAAATGTGCCTAAAATTTAATACCACATTTCATTTCAATTTAGATTACACATTAGTGAGTGATGTCATTTCAAATCAGCGTTAATGATTGCTATAGAAGTGAACTTTGTATCGAGGGCAACTGGCAGTGACTAGCTCATTAAAGCCAATTCTTAATCCTGTTTCTTTTTTAAAAAAACATTTATTTATTTGTAGTTAAGTGTTTATGTGTGTGAATACCTGCACATGAGTGCAGTACCTAAGGCAACTAGAAGGGAGCAGTGTCATATCCCATGGAACCGGAGTTACATGTGGTTGGTAATAGCCCCGTATGGGTGCCAGGAGAGAACTCCCATCCTCTGGAAGAACAGGAAGTGCTCTTAATTCTTAAGCCATTTCTCTAGTCTGCTGTGTCTTTCAGGAAGTTGAAAACTTCTGGATTCCAATTAGTTTGAGTTGTGAAACTTCAATTTATTTTGAATTGCTTTATTCTTTTAGAGTTTCTTTCTTTTTTAATTTTTTTCTTCTTCTTTTTCTTCTTCACTCCCTCTCTCC
>LZPO01097294.1:51920-68999 GCA_001675575.1 Neotoma lepida | reverse complement strand
GGTCCTTAAATTGCTGGTTTGATGATATAAAATTTTACAGTAGTACAATCTGGGATGGTAGGATTATTGTTTCTACACTGAGGGGAGAGAGAAATTCCTTTTTAGGAATCCTTAGGAGCTCATAATCCTGAGAAAAATCAAGTTTCTTTATTATGTAGATGAAGCTCAGAGGAAGGAGAAAATAAAATTTCTCATTTCCAAAATGACTTCAGTGTATTTCATTANGAGTTTGACCATCTGGGTAACTCTTCCACCTGGAAAGTATGTTCTCATAGTCAGTTATCCAGTCATAACTGGATTTNTAACATCTCTATATTATTTGTAAATATTTATTTCTAAATATATGACCCATATATCTGAAAACTATAAAATTAAAATCAAATGACCTAAATATTTCAGTTTAACTTTAATTAAAGTGTTATACATGTGTGAGTTTAAGCTGTGATTATACCAAAATCAGCAGTCTATATGCCATTTGGGGCTCCTCTGGGACTTCAGATAGAGACCATAATCAGTGTACATTAAAGGGGAGTGTACCTTGATTGATCACATACTCAGGAAGGACTAGAGCTGTGTAGCCCTGGGACACTGGGAATGAAGGAGAAGATGCTGGCAGGCTCAGCAACAAACTCGTGAAAGCCAGAACAGTGGCCAGAGTGAAGAATTCAGAAGTCACTCTTTGGAGTTTAAACACCCAAGTTTTCATCTGTCTGACCTCAGACTCACAGAGATCCAGTTNNCTCTTCCTCCTGAGTGCTGAGATTAAAGGTGTGCACCATTTTTGTACACCCAGCTTTGTTCATCATTATTTGATAAAGGAATGGGCACAACTATATTGACCAAAGATAGCCTTTATTAAAGTCTGAGTGTATGAAAGTCTGGCTAAGAAAAACAAAATGCTATCTCCTACTTTTGCTTAACAAATACCCCACAGAGTTTAGAACATGCTGTTACATTGTAGTAATCTACAGCGAGCCTTCAGAGGCTCCTTAGTCACGAGGTGAGTGAGGCAAGGGCTTGGAGACAAACATGCTGAGTTCCAACAGGAACGTGAGGGAAAGGGCTGGGGGAAGAAGGTGGGCTTTTGGTTTCTGTGGCTGAGCAAGTTAGTTACTGGCAGCTGGATTGTACTTGCTTAGCCTCACTCAGAAGGCAGCTCACAGTGGCTACCACTGTGTAAAAATGATGTTCAGTGCAAGAAAAAAAAAGAGTATATTTAAATGTATTTAAACAGAAGGTCATCTTTCTAGAAATCTTCCAGATTTTTTTTCCTCCTGAACCAATCCATGATCTTCTTGTAAAATCTAGATGATTCTATTTCTTTCATGTGTAAAAAATAAAAACTATTAGTTTCTATCTTGCATAATAGCCCAACCACCCTCCCCATTCATGTCAACCAACTCATTTTTCTAATTGTTGTTGATCAATTTTCTTTGCGACACAATGCATCTTCCAAATGAAAAAAAAAATCACAAGAAGGAAAATGGCATTCTCACACTGTGCCAAAAGTAGATTTGAATATGTGAAACAGTTGAGCTCAGTGGACATTTCTTGACATCTTCTGCCAGTGAAGATGTTCAAGGAGTTCCTTTTCTTGGTGATTTTTCTGGAATTCTACTGAAGAGCAAATTACATTTTTTTCATCAAATTACATTTAATTTGCTAAAGAAAGAATGTGTCCAAAGAGCCATTTTTATTTCTGAGTCTTCTCATGCCTAGAAAATGAGAGCCAAATAGATCTACCTCTGCTTCTTTTAATAAGTCCTTTCACGTGGACCATGTAGGACTCTGAAATTCATATTTATGTGAGGAACCAAAGATTTCATAAATTATGATTATTGAATCTAGCCTTCAAGTGGCAGTGAACTGAAGAAATACAGAAATATATAAAAATAATATAAACACTTCTACAGCATGTCCACAGTGGGCTCCAAAGGTGGGATACACCATGTGACTGATATATAATCTTAGTGCTTCATTTTCTCCTTCAAGAAAGACGATTAATTAAGGATTCATCAAAAATACAGCCTCTAGCATGAATACACCNTTCCAAGAAAGAGAAGCATTATGACATAAGGAATAGCTAAGAACAGGGACATTTTCCCTTGNGAGTATAAATTTTAATAACATTTCTGATTTAAAGCCATGTAGTTCAACGTGTAAGGAAAATTTATTGATGTGACTTTTCTGAACATGTTTACTTGAATTTCAGCAAATATGAAAACATATGATATTGAGATCTTGGTGTAGTGTTTAGGGATGAGGCCTCACCAACTGATAAAAGAGACTTACAGATGCAGTGGTCATTTCCTTAATGAGATTCAAGATGAAATCTNTTGTTACGCACAGATGTGCAGTGACATTTACCAAACNTGTGCTGATGTTTTTGAATTAGGCACAATGTTTGAAATGTGCCAACCCTCAGGAAATCATGTCACCACAAAGGGTTGCCAGCCAATCCATCTCAGTAGCATGCCAGACACTGAAGTTTTTGATTTATGCCCTGAGTATGATGCCTTTGGAGCCTTGCTGCTGTGAAATGGACCCTTTTGTGTATGGAAAGCTCATTGAACATGGATCTCATTAAAGTCAGTGGCTCCCCAGCCTCCGTTGTCCTCTCTTAAAGAATCACAAACCACCTATTTAATTTTTTATTCTACTTCTTGCCTGCGCTTTGACATCAATTAAATAAAATGGGGCTGTTTATAATATTAAGGGCTCCCCTGAGATGAAAAGTGGAGAGGCAGTTATANCTTAGAATGCCAGGCAAGAATATGTATGAGTTACTCAGTATTTATTGGCCCTTTATTGTGTGTCAGAAGGTAGAAATAAAAGATGAAGTCACATTTCTTGCCTTCAAAGTCTTCTGTGCTGCTATAAGGTGGTGCTTTGACCTTTGTACCTTAATACCACATACTCAGTCATTCTTAATCTTAATTTTCTCTGTTAGCCTCACAGTCTGCATAAACCTCGGTGCCCTTTACCAGAGTGCTTCTTCTCTATACTGAGTTAGTGAAGCAAATCTGTGAACTGTTCATTTTAAGCCCATTAAAATTCATTGTCACCACCCTATAGATTAGCTAAATTAGCTAAATATAATATAAAATAATATAATATAATATAATATAATATAATATAATATAATATAATATATATTTATATTAAAGGCCACTGATGACTGAACTATATTTTCATGTCATCTACTATTTCAAAAGTCATTGTTAAGGACAGTTCCATTTTGCATACCATTTTATTTCTATTTCCTGTAAGAGACCGTTAGTGAGATCTTATAACAATTCCTCAAGGCTACACACTCTTGTAGGAGGAAAGCAAAAGGCCCACACTTGCCCAATTTAAGATTATTGTCTCTAATTATAGCATTCTGCCTCCTACCTTTGTTTCTTTTGATTCTGCCAGTCAAAAGACCNATTTATCACTTTGTTAGTAAACATGTATTATTACCCCTTTTCCAGATATTTGCCTCTTCCACTTCCTCCTCTACATTTTTGTTGTTGCTATAGATGAATCTTTATTTTAATATCTGATCTGAGTGCTAGNCTACCATGTAGGTAGTCTAGGTCCTGAGTTCACTTCCCAGCACCCTGTAAATCTGGNGTAGTGGTGATGTACGCCAGCAATCTCAGCACTCAGTAGGTAGATGCAAGAGGAGGAGGCAGCACTNGGGGTTGTCTTTGGTTTCATAGAGTTCAAGGCCAGAGTAGCACCTTATCTACCAGCTCAGGGTTTCTACCAGGAGCTGGAGCCTTCACAGTTTTGCTCATATATGGCCCCTTTATGAAAGTGTTTGTAGCAGGTGCTGATGCTGTCTTGGATGCCAGCTTACCCCCTTCTGCTTCCATGGCAGTCTTTCCCCTTCTTCTTGCTGTCTGTCTAATGGGTTTCTAATCCCCTTTGGCCATTGCATCAATATAGATGCACCAGTAGCAGCCTCTGGAGCTGATCAATCATCAGGTTCTTTCTTCTCTAATTTCTCACAACTTTCCTTTTTTGCTCTCTCTTTAGTAGAGCACAATCTTCTGGTCAAAAATGCCGCTTGAAAAGAAGTTCTGACTGTGTTTGCATTGAGAAATATAAAACCTTCACATTGGTCTCAACATAATACTAGCATATCCAGGATAGATCTAAAGTCTTTCTAGTGGCAGCTGGAAAGAAGGCAAAGAGCTAGACATCTGAACTTCTGATGTAGAGTCAGTCTCTAAGCAGCATTTTTTTGGCATAATGCTTCTTAANGAGGGATGTTGCCGCAGACTAGTTATCATTATATACACATTCAGGCCCACAGTTCATCCTTCACGACATTGCTCCTTAGGCTCATGTAAAATCTGATGGTCCAGTCACTCCTTTAAGTTGATTCAAATCGGTTCCCCATATGATTCAGTCACATCTTCTTTAACATTAGTAAAATTGCTAACGTGAACACTCTGCCCCCAAGAAACTTCTTAGCCTGATTCATCCAGAGCTATATTCTGTCTCTGTCTTTAAATTGAGTCTTAATTGCCAACCCTTTCAACTCTTAAAATCGATCTTAGTTCTATCTTTGATAAATCAGGAAAAAAATGACTCAGTAATTCACGAGACATTACCTGATGATTGTTTCAAATTTAACTTGACATGGAGCAATTAAAGCTGTAAGCTTGGAATGGAAGGATAAAAGAACTGAGTATGTAAGTGAAAAGGAAAGGTTAAGAAACCAAGCTTGTAGCATTAACATGATAATGGAGAGCAATGTCTGTATCTCAATTATTTTTTGTTTGTTTATTTATTTTTTGAGATGAGGTATCTCTCTAGTCCAGGCTAATTCCATCTTGAAGTGCAGATAAAATGTAGTGATGAATATATTTAGCATTCCAGAAGGTGAAATAGGGAACTTAACTGAATGAGTTTTGAGAAATGGGGAGCTTCATTTCCTTAAAATGAAGTGGCTTTTAACTTCCCTGTGTCTCATCAGCACTTTGCAATGTGATGATACGACTTAATGGCCTAATATTAATGTAATACTTTTATATTTAGCATTTCACAATGGAATTTGTATTCTAGACTTCATATATCTATTATTAAATCCTCTTTTCACTGCTGTTTCCTAACTTGTAGCCATGTTAAACAGAAATTCATGTATTTTCCAGAAATTGCTTCCACTTTTTTTCCTGTTCTTTTGCCTACTACACCTGACCTTTGCCACATGCCAGGGTTGTCACAGTTGACCTAAGGTTTATCTATTCACTGATTTTTTTTGTTTGTTTTGTTTTTAATTTTTTTTATTTCCATGTTCCACATCTCGGCTGGCTAATCCTGAGCCTCAATTAACAATATACATATTGTTAATTATATATAATATATAGTTATGTAATATGTATTGGTTTTCCTAGACAAGGTTTCTCTGTATGTATAGCCCTGGCTGGCCTGGAACTCGCTCTGTAGACCAGGCTGGCCTCAAACTCAGAGAATTGTGTGCTTCTGCCTTCTAATTGCAACAATATATTTTTGTGGAAATGTATTACTCCAGTACTACTTGTAATTTAATTTTGGTTTATTAGATAGAAAAATGACACAGTTGCATTGCTGTGAGCAAGTCTTGTGAGAAGAAAGAGTAGGACACCTAGGGAATTCCCTGTATCCTAGTTTTCATGCCCAGAACTTGTTAGTCTTCAGAATCTATGTCTTGTATTTATGGGTTTTAGCCAAAAAGCAGTGAGACAGAGACAGAATTCTGTATAAGTTAAAATGACTGATTGGACCTGAGCTTCCATCTACATCCACTCCAGTTGCCATTGGTAACTGCCCTAACTAGAATCAGAACAATTTGCATTGTGATGACTTTTATTTTATTTTATTTTATTTTTGTTTTTTTGAGGCAGGGTTTCTTTGTGCAACAGCCCTGGCTGTCCTGGAACTCATTTTGTAGACCAGGCTGGCCTCGAACTCCCAGACATCTGCCTGCCTGTGCCTCCTAGAATCACAGAGTGCTGAGATTAAAGGCGTGAGCCACCACTGCCCAGCTAAAAATGGATTCTTTAACCTCATTGAGTTACTCTGCATGAAATACAAGTAAGTGGAAAGAAGTGCAAGGCTTTCTGAACTTACACAAAAGGTTCCTTCAACACAGAAGGCGGTGTCTGGTGACTCTGCTCATCAGCAAGGGCATTCCACATACCCAGAGAATGTCATCAAGAGGTCCCAAATACCATTGAAGCCTCCTATTACATTGAAACCATGTGTAAAATTTGCAAGTTACTTGTGCTTATGTGAGTTAAAGGAAATCCTCCCCACCTCAACTACTTCATCAAAATTATATTTCATTTTTTGAGCATTTAATAAAAATTTTTAAAATAATTTTAAAAATTAAAAAATAAATGATTTTTGAGCATTTAATAAAGATAACTAGGTCAATATTAGGGAAAAGCTAAAGTGACCAAAGGAAGCTAAACAGTTCTAGAATTTAAGAAGCAGATATTTGTGAAAAGAACTAGGTTTTGGTGTTAAAATAAAACTGTCTTTATTATATATGTGGGCTGAGCAGCAAGTCAGCCTTTGTGAGATTCAGTTTTCATATTAATAGAAAGTAGATAAGGACATTGCACTGCAGCAATTATTAAGTATTAAACAGACATTTACATCATGGAATGTGTTTAGTATTCTCATAAAGATAGCTCACATAATGATTATTGTTATATCATCAAATCTTTAAAAATATATTACCATACACTTGATCTTTAAAGTATCCTTAACTTTTAAATGTAAAGACCAATTAAGAAATCATTTTGTTAATTGTCTTCCAACAGTTTTCAAAAGTCACTGCTTGGCCTTTACTGAGTGTTTTAATTACGATATTTGTAATCTGGGCAGTTAGTGATACTATCCAAGGTATGAAGTAAGACAGAGTTGAAGTAAGACAGAGTTGAATGGAAAGACCTGTATTTCTTCTTGCTTTATTACAGGTCAATACAATACACTGCATCCTTTTGAACGGAGAATATCATAGCAACATTCATGGTGAATTTTCTCCTGTTAAATTAGTAACAATGATGATTTTCATCTACAATATCCAGTTTTATAATTTCCCCTCTTCACATTGTAAACAAATTAGCATCAACGTATTTAATCATTTTGTCATTAAAAATATAGCTTTCTTAGGAAGAAAGGTTAAAGGGAACTGATTTCTACAGTGGAGATTGGTGTGTACAGCTGCATGGGCTCCAGCGAACNGCCGTTTCTAATTATGAAGCATTTGTCTCAGAACATTTGGCAGCTGAAATTTAGCTTGAGGAAAACATATGCCCTTACAATGTTGAGAAGCAGTTGTGAGCTCCATGGAGTCCCTCGAGGTCTCTTCCAAGCCCCTGATTCTGTCACACTAAGTATTTGAGTGTTCATAGATGATTTCAGCGTGAAGTGAAGGACAACAGAAGGAAGCTTCTAGAATTCTTTGGGCATCTTATGGCAGAAACTTTGGAGTTGAAAGTGAAGTAGAAGTATAGCTAAGGATTCTTTCCTTATGATTCTTATAGGTCAATAACCGTTTTATGTGGGTCCCATCTACTGAGATGATTCACTGAGAAACAGCTTACTAGATGTTCATTTTTGCTTTTTGTTGCCTGTGATAAATGAAATGACCAAAAGCTATTAACCACTATCTCTTGGTAGGTTGTTGCTGTTGAGTGCTTTTTGCATCCTTCTTGGCTCTGTGTTCATCTTCTTGGCCAAGTTACAGAAAAAACACACTTGTCCTCAAACGTAACATTTACTTGACAGACACTTGATAATTTTCCTGCCTCTTTAGGATGGCCCAAATTATTTTTCTATTAAAATATTTGTCCTAAGGCTCACAGAAACTAGGTGCATTTATTTCTAGGGTACAAATTTCTACTGGACCCAAAACATCAAGAATAGTGTTAAGATAATTTGACATTTTTATTATAGCAAGAATATATATATATATATATATATATATATATATATATCAAAAAACCTCAGAGGAATCTATCTGAAAACATTGAGAGTATATATCTTACATTTATAATGTAGAAGTAAAAGAATTAAAAGCCTATTTTGCTTATTATATAGTCACTTACATATGACTTTAAATCATACATGATTTTTGCCCGGAAATATAAAGCAGTTATTTGCAAATATACCCTCACTTGCACTTTTGAATAATATGAACACAACATTCATTTTTCCGGTACTGCAATTCCATTCACATCTAGTTAGACTGTGGAATGTTAGGGTCTAATTCTCACTCTGAGTTATCTGCCTGAGATCTTTAATGCCATTCAAACTGATTCACCACTCTAACTTTATTGTTGTTATCAGACTTTATCCTTTAGGATAATTAAAAGAGCTGCAACTGATCTCCTTCTCCCTGTCCCCCTCTTCTCTGCCTTTTTCTCTCCCTACCCCCCACTCCCCCGTCTCCCACTATGTCTTCTCCTCCTTTTCACTGGCATGCTACTGTTAATATATTCTTTTGGAAGGAAATTACATACTTTAGCTGCTTCTTTCCTGACTTATGTACCTAGACCAAGATCCACAGTCAAGTCAGCCAGAGCCATCACACTCTAACCCTATGGATTTCCTTACCAGTTCAGTTTCTCCTCTAACTATCTCCTACCTCGCCCAACAAATATCTCAGCCCATCTAGACCACATGGTTTCTTCCAAGTGTTCTCTCCTCCACTCTCCTAACCAGTCTCCTCTTTCTGGCAAATGGGAGGGATATTAAAATGTCCTAGCATCTCTACTGAGTACTTAATTCTGGAGAAAGGTCTTGCCAGGCTCCTGCTAAGCTCAGGTTTATTCTTTAGTTACCAAGCAGTGCATACCCTTGGGGAGTGGCCCCAGGGAAGTCAGAGAGGTTACTGTTCATAAGTACCTTGATGATATTTTGATATTTCAATATCACCCATGGGTGCAACCTAGTGAAGACCCAGTCATTATTACTGATTTTTATATTTTTCCTAAAAAGAGTTGCTCAGGACAGGAAGTTCTATCTTTAGCTCCTCTCCTACTCTTCCGTGGTTCTTAGGGATTTAATCCAAGGCTTCACAGTGTTCTAAGTTGGGACCTCACCACTGAGCCACACCTTCAGCCCAGGTCTAGCTTGTGGATTCCAAGAACTTATTGTCAGTCTGATGGATCATCTAGACCCCTATATGTGTTTCAAAGCATTAATCAAGGATCACTGGAAAATAAATTCATTTGTATTGAAACTGGTGAAACATAATGATGAACTGGGTTATGATAGCTATCTAAAAATAAGACAAATAACTCCCATAATTAAAAAAATCACCATGAGTATAAATTATATTTAAGATCTCTATAGCAAATGTTAGCATGATATAAAAATAGCTGTGGTCTCTGTTGGTGAGGTTTGTTGCTCACATTTAAAGATTAGAAAAAATGCTACATTTCAGCTACAGGGCAGTAAAAATAAAAGTGCCTCTCACATTTAAGAAACCCTTGAATTCTGTTGGGGACAGAGGCCAGCTCTAGAGCACATGCCTCATTTGTGAGACCATATGTTTAATCTCCCCCAACATGCAAAGAATAAAATAAAACAAGAATTTTCTGAGTTCCATGTTCTTCATGGTGCTTTGCTGATGCCAGCCGTTGTCCTCATTCAGGCAGATAGAACAAATACGGTAGGCTGTCTGTCTTACAGCACAGGCATGCGTTTCTTAGTGTTCTGCATCTGAAGTCCTAGACCAGTGTGCGTCAGCGTGCTGTGGTTATGGCCCTTTCCATGGACACTTGGTACAAGTGTTCAGATAGAGGCTAGTCTGCCTGCATTTCCTCCTGTTAGGTCACTAACCCTGTTGTTTAAGCACACTCGTTCTGACCTCATCTAAACACAATCAACTCCTAGAGGCCCCATCTCCTATCACCACATTGTTTAGTAGTTAGGGCTTCAAGTGACAAAGTTGAGGGTATAGACATATTTAGTTCACAATGCTAGGTGAAGAACCATGGCTTTGGAGATCACTAAATCTCTCTTCAGCCAGCTCTTCTCACTGCCCCATCCCCTCTCTTGGGAAGAATGTGTTGCTTTTCCTAAGTGTGTGCAACCCTGGAAACCTAGCTTAGCTCTTGATTTTTCTTGTCTACTGGAGCAGGAATCAGCAGGTGTTTTCTGAAAAGGGTCTATGATGGGAAGTATTTTAGGCTTTGGGATCCATATGGTCTCTGTCACAGTTACTCAATTCATCTAGAGATGATATGTAAATGAATAGGCATGGCTGGGAACTAAGAAGAATTTTATGGACATTGAAATTTATTTCACATAATTTTCATGTGTCATAAAATATGCTTCTATTTAAAAATTTTCAACTGTGTAAAAATATAAAATCCATTCTTTGCTAGCAGACTACGAAAAACAAACCACTGGCCAGCCTTGGTGCAGATGGTAGCTTGTGAGCCTGTGTAGTAGATCCTACGTTGATGTTAGGGCTATGAATGTGTTTTGTTTTTTACTTCCATATCTAGCATCAGTGTCTGCCATATTGGTATGATATAAATATAGGCTGAATAAATATTTGAGTCTGGCAGTGCTTTGTACTCATCGTAGACACTTTCTCTGTATTCTTCCAGAATTTGCATTGGACAGCAGACGAATTCCTCCCTAGAAGTTAAGCTAAATCCAGATTTGTGATTTTAGTCTAGCACAATTTTATGCCTACATCCTCTGGAATCTTGGTTTTCTGTAAGTGACAGCCAGTTGTTTCCTGTATTGAAGGCATTGCCATTCTACTAGTACACTTAGAAATCTCAGAGTGATGAGAGTTTTTGTAGTTCCCCTCAGTGGAGCNTAGCTTTAAGGTGAGAACATAGTGTGCTTTGGGCAAGACTTTTAGAAGGATGCTTCAGTGCAAAGAAAGAGTGCTTCTCCATCTCTGCCTTATGTCCTTTAGACTTTATAGGTGTTTAATTTATTTTATTTTTGAGATTTTTGTACATGAGTTTTGTAATTATATCATGCTCACCTCCTCCAGCTCTTCCTGTGTATCCACCATACCCCTTCTCAAATTCACAGCCTCTTATTATTGTTTTACACGCACACACACACACACACACACACACACACACACACACACGTACACACACACAAAAATTTATAAATACAACCTCCTGAGTTCATTTGGTGTTATTCGTATGTAATTAGGGTTGACCTCTTGGGATTGGATAATCTATTAAGGACCTTGTCCCTGGAGAAAATGACCTCTCTCAACAACTATTAATTTCATGTAGCTCTCCATTTAGTGGTGGAGCCTTGGGAAAATTCCCCCCTCCATGTTGACACGTCAATTGGTGTTGCCATTTTTCAGATCTTGTTTAGGCAACCATATTGTTGACATTTCCTGGTGTAGTTTCCCTGTGTCATATAGAGGACACTATCAGCCAAAGTACTGTCCTCTGGCTCTTCAAATTGTTCTACTCCTTTTTCCTGTGATGTTACCTGAGGCTTAAGTGTAGGGGCTATGTTGTAGACATATCAATTGGGGATGGATACCTTGCAGTCAGTTATTCTCTGCATTTTGACCAGTTGTGGAATTTTGGTCTCTGGTGCACAAAGAAGCTTCTTTGATGAGGAGTGAAAGATATACTTATCTATGGATATAAGGATAATATTTAGAATGCAGTTAGAAATTATACTGTTGTCTTAGTTATTCTTCTATTGTTGTGAAGAAACACAATGATCAAGGTAATTCTTATAAAATAAAGCATTTAATTGAGGGGCTTGCTTACAGTTTCAGAGGCTTAGTCTGTTATCTTTATGGTGGGAAGTAGATAGACATGGTGCTAGGGCAGTAGCTGAGAGCCTTACATCCTGATCCATAGGAAGCAGTCAGATGGAGTTGGGGAACAACTAGTCCTGGGATGGACTTTTGAAACTTCAAATCCCACCCCCAGAAACATATGTCCTCCAACAAGATCATACCTCCTGTTCCTTCTAATCTTTCTCAAATAGTTCACCAACTGGGGACTAAACATGCAAGTATATGAGCCTACAGGGGCCATTCTCATCCAAACCCCCACGGTAGTTTTGGGAAATGGCAGTAGCCTCTTTTAGCATACATCCCCTCAACAGCCACAGACAATGAACTAGGTTTATGATACTAGGCATGAATGTCCTCCTACTTAGTGGAACTTAAATCCAATTAGACTGCTGTTCGTTCCCCCACAGGATGTAAATGCCTGTTGGGATATCTTGCCATTCAATCATGGTTGTTTGTAGGCATTACAGCGGGGTAGGACAATTGGTTATTTTTCTTCCTTGGCAGGTTGCATGTCTCTTTTCAATACAACAAGAGCTAGTCCCTAGCGAGAGGCTTGCAGGTAATTTCTGGCCCCATTTCTCAAAGTCCTATATCCTCTGTGTGGTATCTTCAGCAATAGAGTCTTACCTTCAGTTTCTGGCAAGCAACCAAGGGCAGTGGCAATAGCCTGTATTGTCACAGTTTAACTGTAGTCATCATAATGAGAGTCTCAGGTATTTCATTCATACAGAGATGATTCCCTGTAGAGATTAATAAGACACTTAAAATCAGAGATAAATGAAAGATTTCTTTTAATGGTCTCTTTAAGGGAGCAACAGACTTACACGCCTGCAGGTGACTTAAGCAAGATGTTAATCACAGTTCTAAAATTGCATTTTTAATGATGAGACAAGTCATGCTTACCTACCTATAAAATGCCAAAATCACTAGCATGCAGTGTTTTAAAGTACACAAAAGCTTTGGCATGTTGTTCAAGGTCATGGATAAATTTTCTGTTTCATCAACCCATGTTCATTATCATGAAGCAGTATTATCTGAAATAAAATTTCACTGAGGGACATTTTAGTAGCCCAAGTAAGCAGATCATTGAATTCTGTAAATTCATTTTCAGAAGTCATTAAAAAATACATATGGATAATGAAATCTGATAAATTCAGTTTTGAGACTTGATTATAACATGTGAAATAATGTAGGCTTACATTCTCATGTGAAGATTTTTTTTTAGGTGAACTCTATGTATATAAATTTCATCTATCAAGAAGTGTGCCTAATGCTTATCAATGAAAGCCCATTTCTACTGGTTGGAGTAATATAAAGAAACAAGAAACTTGTCTCTGGAAGAATATATACTTTTTTAAGGAAACATGAAATATACATACAAGAGATAAATGCAATAATAGTCACATATGCTCACATATGTCACTAAGTCACATAGTCACCACAGTAACACATACACTGATATATGCAGACACACATGGCCACACAGATGCACACAGAGACACCCTTCCACATAGAGATACATACAAGAATATACACATATACTCTACACGTGCCCAAATTGCCAAGCCTTTGCTCTTATTCTTGCTGCCACACTCAGTGTGCCTTTCTTGATTCCTGAGTTGCTTGTGGCCTCACTAGGTGCTTATCACTCCTTGTCTGAAACTGTGCACCCTGTGAATAACCAAGATGATTTTTCTTACCAGAGCTTTCATCATATTACTACAATGCCCTACAGATTCTATCTGAACTGTTACTTATTGGCATCCTTGGTGGTTTGTAGACCATTTGACTCAGGGCTCTCCTAATCTAATATGTGTCCCTCCTACATTGTGTTTCTTATTGTCACTATGGCCATAGCTCTCAGAGCCTATAAAGGACATCTCATGCACTACTGCTCAGAGGGTGGAAATGTTAAGTCTTTTCTTTCTGCAGATCTATGGCTTTGAGATGTTTCCACTCTGAACTTCACTCAGTCCTTCCATTTTTAGTCATCGACTAATGTGTGTTTGAAAACTGTGTATGTGTATTGGTTAATCATCCTTTAAAAAAATAGTGATGTTGGGGCCAGCAAGATGGCTCAGTGTGTAGGGGTGTCTGACACCAAGCCTGAGGAGCCAAGTGGTTCCTCTGGGACCCACATGGTAGAAAGAATTAACTCTTGCAAGTTGTCCTTTGACTTCTACACACATGCCCTGACACGCACAACCTACACACATAAACACAATAAAAATAAAAATGTTAAATGTAAAAAATTAAAACCATTGATTGGTACAACCTAATTTTTCCTTTGGTGGTAGCTATACATATATGTGCCATACCTAATAACTGCTAAAAATGATGATGAGTTTAGAATTTTTTTATTTTATTACACATAAACATTTTAAAACACATTGGTGTATCCAAGGCATATTCTTTTAAATTTTGGTGATTTGCTTTGTTTCATTTTGTATCTTAGAGATCAGCTTTCCGTTATTCATCAAGTGAATTCTCCCTTCATAAGCCTGTGTTTCAGAGTCCTGTATCAGCTCACTCTCAAATTATGCCACAGATCTCAGCCATTTGGTGCTACTTTATGGTGCTGGTCTCCATAGCTCATTTCTCACTGGACTTTGGTTCCAGGTCTTTCCTCGCTGTGCACACTTTATCTACCCCTCAGTCAGGCTTCATTTCCCAAGGTCTGCTTTGTGGTCTATTCCTGAGTCATTTGTTCTAGTGTTCCACCTTTTTGCTNCTATATCATATAGTCTTAGGGTTTGTGTTAGGTAAACAGGTGTTCTGGAAANGAGCCTGACATCAGGAGAGATAGACTGTGACGACTGTGTGAGAAGTGTCATTTTCAGAAGATGTTTGCAAAGGAGCCGTGCATATATAACTTCTTTCTGCTCTCTTCTTTTTCTACTTTATTGCATGTTTTTCACCACTGACGAACTAGTCAAGGGAGAAACCACATTCCCGTTTCTTAGCCTCAAAGAGATTTGCAAAGAAAGTTAGGTAAAATTCCAGAATTGAGTTTGCCTTAGAGTCTAACATTCCATTTATCTTCTTTCCCTCTTTTCCTTTCATGTTGCTTCTGTCCCATCTCCTCAAGGCACATGTGTATTCTGTCCTGGTGACACTTCCTCCCCTCCTAACCTGGCTCCCTCAGTTTAANTATGTTCACTTGAATTGTCTTGTGGCTCTACCCGGTACTTTCACTCAGTACCATCTGCTGTTGCATCTCCTAGATTTTCCTTTATTTATTTATTTTTTTCTGTTTTGGTTTTTTGAGACAGGCTTTCTCTGTGTAGCTTTGACTGTCCTGGAACTCACTCTGCTGACAAGGCTGGCCTTGAACTCACAGAGATCCACCTGCCTCTGCCTCCTGAGTGCTGGGATTAAAAGTATGCACCACTTTTAATAAGGTATATTATTAACTCTGGCTTTGAGGTCCAGGAGAAGTTTTAGTCTCTTAGAATGTAGAAGAAATTTTTCCTCACATTGTATCAACACACATGCTAACAANATATTTTCTATTATGAAAATGTTAAGATATGTATAAAGGTAGAGGTCATAATAAACATATCATATACTTACCACACAGGTTCATTTACCAAGATTTTAATCTGCTTAACTTTTAACATTTTAAGATTTTATGTGCATGGATATGTTGTATGCATGTATATCTGTGCATAACATGCATGCCTATTGCCTGTGGTGGCCAGCAGAGGACATTGGATGCCCTGAAACTGCAATTACAGATGGTTGTGAGCTGCCATGTGGGTGCTGAGACTCGAACCTGGGTCCCCTAAATGAGCAGTCAGTAATCCTAACTGCTGAGCTTTNGAGCACCCAATATGCTCATCATTTTTTTAAATATAAGTTTACCTTGGTAAATTTTTATATTACATCCTATAACACCTGCCATTTTGTTCTTAATCTTGTCTGTTAATCATGGACTTAATGATTCTGTAGTATTCAGTTTCAACATTTAATTGTACATTGTCAAAGATAGAGAATGTAAGAGAGAAATTAAAATTCAATAAACATATCTAATAAAACTTCTACATGGACTGTGCACAAGTTACAATTTGTTAAACAAGCATTGTGTAGAAATTGCTGAAAATTATTATTTCAGTTATATTGAATCACCCAAATGGAAATTAATTATTTTATTTGTTCTTTTTAATAATTAAAACATGATTATATGGGTCATTAATAATCTCCTGGGTGGTTACCAAGGAGAACTATTTCTTGGGAGCCTCTTTTTACCTTGTGCTGTTTCCTTCATGCACAGTCTTTAATGTGTCGTTTTGAATGGATGGACAGAGACACAAAAGCAATAGGAACTTTCTTGGTAGACAATAATATTAGATAGAAAACCAAGAACCACATGTTGCTGCCAACTGTAGCTGACTTTTTGATGAAACAGGACAGCTTAATAGTGTGAGCTTTAAATGTGTGTANAAGGTTAATCATTTTCATACCTCTCATGAATAACTAATCTCTTTTACAGGGTGTTGTTCACAAGTGAAATTCTCTAATTAATTTTCCCTATTGCTTTGTTTTCTCTTCCTCCAGCTCTCGTAAATGTGAAACTCTGGGCCATTGATCGACAATGCTTTCAAACGATAATGATGAGGACGGGGCTCATCAAGCATACCGAGTACATGGAGTTTTTAAAAAGGTAGGACACTTACTTTTTTCTTTCCATTTGGAAGACGTTGGTGCCTCTTTGAAATACAGCTTTGTGTGTGTCTGTATGTGTGTGTGTGCATGTGTGTGTGTGTGTGTGTTCAAGTGCATGTGTGTGCCTTTATCTCAGTATTAATTGCCTACCAATTTGTGGAAGGACCAGACTTTGGGTGAGCCTTGTTATATTTCTGCTGCTGGTTCTCAGGATGTGTGGTTAAGTCAGGACATCCACAGTGTACCCAGTATGCTCAGACATGCAGAGTTTTCTGACACACAAATGAGAATTCACCTGAGCAGGAAAGGATGGTCATTTTCACAATCCAGTAGTTAATGTGTTTACACTACTTCCTCTAAACAGATCACAGAGCCTCACCGAGCTGTCCCCTGTGGGTCTCCATAGGGAAAGTAACACAGCTAAAGAAGANACATTCCACATGGCAGCTTGTTAGTCTGNAATCCTGAGATTAATTTCCAAAATTCATTCATTTCCAGTTCCTTTTTNAATTCATAGATTATTATGATAACTCAACATAGGATGAGGATTTTAATAGAAAACCCACTTCTCATTTCTTAGAAAAACATTGATATTCACTGTCATTAAACTTCAACATATATAT
>LZPO01097294.1:24257-38106 GCA_001675575.1 Neotoma lepida | reverse complement strand
GACCAGGGTTAATGGAAGCCAAGTGTAAAGTGATAGCTACAAGTGTGGTTTGGGAAAGACAGGGGTCATGAAGTGGAGTGAATGACCCTGTGGTTAGAACAAAATACTGATGGAGCCCAAAGAGCAGCCAAGGGATAAGCCATCCAGCCTCACAGGGACATGGTGACAGATTCCGTATTTATGTAAAGAGCAGAGTCTGTGCTTATGGCAGAGAGTCAGGGAATGAGCCATACTGAGAAGCATGTAACCTCAGATTTAGATGTATCAAGAAAATTCAGAGCTTGAGAAGAGCTGCAGACAAGAAAGTCCACAGTCTTTGAGAACTGACATTATAATCATGATAGTGGAATCATAGACGATGTTTTGTATGGATCGCAAGTAGCTTTTTGACAGAAACAATGAATATTTTCCTAAATTATTACTTTCATTTTTATTTGTGCTTATGTGTGTGCCTGCGTGCATGTGTGAATGTGTGTGTATGTTGAAGTGGGGGGTGCATGTCCATATGCACACATATAGAGGTCACACATTGTTGTCAAACGTCTTCTTTCGTTGCTTTCAATTTTACTTTATTTTTGAGGTGAGGTGTCTCACTGAGCCTGGAGATGGCTGTTTTGCTAGGCTGTTTNGCGGCAAGACCTTGTTATCTCTCTGTCTCTCCCTCCCTAGTGTTAGGGATAGAGGCTGCTGCACCAAGATTTTCTGGTGTTCCTAATGCAGGTCCTCATGTTTCTTCAGCAAGCGCGTTATGCAATAAGCCTGCCCTAGTTTTAATGATTAAAATTTAATTAAAACAATTATTTCATAAAATTCCTGAGATTGGGGCAGGAGAGATTGCTCAGTGGATTAGAGCATCTGGTGCTCTTGCAGAGCACCCGGGTTCAATTCCCAGCATCCACATCTTGACTCACAACCATTTGTAATTCCTGTTACAAGGGATCTGATATGCTTCTCTGGCCTCTGTGGGCACAGGGCACACTCATGGAGCAATATANACTTATAGGCAAAAGATACATACAAAATAAAATTAATCTAATTTTTTCCTGAAACTGGAAAGAAAAGTCATTTTCCAAAGGTAACTAACATAAAGATGCTTATTGATATCTGCAATGTTTTTCTCCTTAGAAACAATATTTACATAATTATTTTCATGTTGTACACTGATTTAACATTATACCCTTCTATTAAATTCTTCCAAACTCTATTTGGCTGCCTTTGCCATCATGATCTACTTTTCTGCCTGAGTTCTAGGTTCTTTGGCAGCAGGGGATGAGGTAGATGTAATCTGAGCACATTAGAATGTAGGGTGCACAGCCTTGATCTGCTCAGTCATGGTCACTCGCTGTGCATGTGGAGCAAGCACATTATTCTCAGACAATGGGAAACAACGGAAGAAAGTGAGACTGACTTGAGATTTTAAAAAGAAAACCTGTGGTTTGGCCATAAGCATAATGTCACGGGGCTTACATGTTCATAAAGAGGGATTCTACTGATCCTCTGTAGTTCTGATAACAAAAAGATAAAAGTCGAACAATTCTAATTTGGCTAAAACTTTTGAAATAATTTATTTTTACAATTTTTATATATCCATGTGCACATTACCCAGGTCACAATGCAGGAGCTGCCAAGGTTTTTGGAAGGCCTGAGAGCCTATTCCCAGTTAATTCCCTCTACCTGAATTCTACCATTGGAGATTAGTATCACCTGTTTCAAGTCAAATTANTCTAATGGTGCAGTATGTACTGTGCCTGGTTGACTTTGCTCCATTTTATATCTTGANGAGTTATCCCTCTTACTGAGTATATAAATAGTTCATTATTTATTACNTTGTTGCATTCCATTAACTAAATATGCCAACTTAGTTCATGCATTTTACCAACAGCAGACACTTGGATTGTGCCCAGATTAGGTGTTTTCCAATCTTTCAGGTTTTTTTGGAAATGTCCTTCAGTACATCTTTTGGAGAGTTTCTGCAAGATTGATTTCTTTTAAATGTGCACTTCAAAAAAATGTCTTGGTCACAATGGAGGCATATATTTAACTTTTATATATACATCATATTATATCTTANAGTGGATGAGCCAGTTTATACTGCCACCAAAATATGGAAGAGAGATTTTTCAAATTGTCANCAATATTTGTTACTGTCAGCATTCTTAAGCTTATCTGGCTGAAACATTTTAATAGAACAGAATACACAAAGCCTAAAAGTCATTGTGTGCATGTACCTCATTAATNCAGTTTTTGAGCCTATTGCTCAAAATATGTNTATTTCCTTTAAAAGAAATANTTTTCCTACTTAATNGATCCATAAAATAAGTTTTTTAAAAGTAAGATATTAAGTAGATTGAGAAGCCAGAAGATTCCCCACACATTTATCATCTTCTGCAAAGAAATCAAATGANAGGAGGTGTAAAGGAGATTATCTTCACTAAATGATTTTGAGAAAGTTAATATTCACATGCACAAGATAGAAACTAGACCATCATCATGATACTTAATACAAATTACACTCAAAATGAATTAAAGACTTGAATGCAAAACCTGAAAGCTGTAAAACTTCTAGATGAAAANCATAAGGGAAAAGCTTTTNAATATTGGAGTGCACGGATAATTGTTTTTAACAAGGGACTCCAAATGCATAGGCAAGATTAGACAGATGGGAGTACATCAAACTCAAAAGTTACTGCACAGCAAGGGAATCAGGAGAGTGAAGGGACAGCCTCCTGAATAGGAGGAAGAATCTAGAAACCAACATCTCCTTAAGGGCTAACATGCACAGTACCTAAGAAATTCCAACAATTCAANAATTAGAAAACAAATAACTTCATATTTTTTAAAAAATGGAGAAAGGACCTGAATAGATAATTTTCAAAAGAAGTCAGAAAGATGGAGTATACGTATGTGGGGAAAATTCTCAACGTTAGTCTTTATCAAGGAAAACCAAACCCAAACCATAATGGGTTATCACTTCACATATCTTAGAATGCTTGTTTTCAAAAAGATAAAAGGCAGCAAGTGCTAGAAAGAATATGGAGAAAAGGGAACTCATGTACTGCTGTCGAGAATAGGAATTGATACAGTTATTGTGGAAAATAGTGTAGAAATTCTCCAACAATAAAGCCATCATATAATTCAATATTCTCACTTCTGAGTATATATATATATATATAAATATATATATATATGCTACACACACACACACCTATATTGAGCTCATTATGTCTTCATGCTCGATTTATTTCAGAATTATTCACCACAGGCAAGGTATAAGGTTAACCTAGAAGTCCATAAATAGATGCATAAAATCTTTACATAGATAATTTTATTTTGTGTATATGCATTGAGGATATTATTCAGATTTGGAAAAGAGGAAATTATGAAATTTTGTAACACTTGAATTAAGGAGGACATAGCTAAATAAAATAAACTAGACATGGGACCCCACCCTAGTTGAAGAGCTACAGGAAATTGAAAGCTGCAAAGAAAGGGAGAATTAGCCTTTCCCAGGATGAACACTCTAAATGGTTCCCATGTGGTCACCTCTATAAAAAAGAAATACCTACAAGCAACACTAACTAAATGGACCCAGCAGGTTGCATTTACCTATCTGTCTGTCTGTCTATGTGTGTGTGTAAATGGTAAAGAATAAGAGGACTTGAATTTGAAAGGGAGTGAATGGAATGAGAGGGCCTGGGAGGGATTTGAGATAGGANGAGGGAGGGTGTAGTTATATTTTAATTTTAAAAAGCCAGGCATGGAAAGATAGACACTCTATGACCTCACTTGTAAGTGGAATCTTAAAACATTGAATTTAAACATTAAAACATTGAAACAGAGTAGAAGGATATTTTCCAAAGTCTGGATTACAAGAACAAAAGTTATCNATCTGCTAAAGGATAAGAAGGAAAGGAAAAGGCAAAAGGAGAGGGGAGCATGCGGACAAAGCAGTTTCTTTTCATCCTCTTCACAGGCTGCTTTGCAGCAGTTGACTCAAGGGCATCTTGTCTTAATGAGATACACANATTGCACGAGTCATGATAAAATCATAACTACCATTTTGGATGGTTAATGTNCTACATACGACTAGGAATTCACCTTGGTCTAGGTTTAAGTGTAGAACACTTAGGAGGGTGCTGTTTAGGGGCCATTCCACTGTTGCTGCCTCTTTCATTTTCCTTTGTGTTGTGCTTCACATTGATGGCCCCTTGCAGCAGGAAACTGCACAGCCCATCTGCGTGTGTGCAGAGCTGATCTCTTTTTTTTCTGTTTATTTTGCTTGCCATTTCCCCTTGCTGGTAGTTTTTAAAGAATAATATTAGTATCTGTAGACACAGTGGTGTACTTTAAGGGGAAGCCATGGAGTCTGAACTGTTTTCATAATAATTCCAAGTGCAATTTTTTTATTAAATGCCCACCCTCTCAAAGAGTTACAGCAGAGCTTCTCAGTGACTAAAACAGCTAGCAGAAGCACATNCTTACATAATCTTCCATTTANATTTTTTCTCAAATTTACTGTCTGTTATGGTGAATGCAAATAGCTNAATTCCATAAGAACAAAAATTTTCTGAGATCCCCAATAGTTTTTCAAAATATAAAGGTCCTTTAGAACAAAATGTATGAGAACCAAACATTAAAATTAAAATTAGATAGAGTACAAACAAATTAGAGTTTCTTAGAGAAATGTTTTTTTTTAATAATATTGGAAAGCCAGATAATGTTCACTTAAGGAGAATGGGTAAGACTAAGACCTTGTGAGAACATNAAGGTCTTTTTTGCCCTCAACAAGATGAAAGGATCCAAGAAGCTAAACATTTCTACAAAATTGTCCAGGTTTATGCTTCTGTGCTGGAGTTCACAGAGAAGTGAGCTGGACAGGTGGTTTTTGTTGTTGTTTTATTTTGTTTTTGTTTTTGTTTGTTTTATACACTGTTAGAATAACCTCCTTCAATTAAAATGTAGAAACTTTGAAGAGATTATATGAATTTTCTTGTGGGGAAGAGCCATGCTGCTAGGAGCAGAGCTGGGTATTTTTCAAGTAACCTATGATGTTCATTGCTTCTGTGCAAAGGTGCCAAGAGTGGCATCACTTTCAGATACAACACAATCGAGAACCTGAACTAACAGCAAATTTCACACTCAGCAGCAGATTTTAACATGAGCCACAAGGCTTTCATATCTTNTCAGTAGAAGGTCATCTCTGCTCTCCTCATATTGAGAATATAAAATGTGAGTTGTACCTTTCTTCTCAGCATCTTCAACTCTTGGTACTTCTGACACATGTCAGAGAATTCACTTGTGAATTCACTGTACCTAGAAATTTTTGAAAGTTTCCTGAAACATTTTGAAGTCTGAGACAGGTGAAGGCCCAGCATTAGTTACCTATTTCTTTAGCTTCTCTGAATCCTGTGTTACCATAGAAACAAAGAAAGTGTCTAAAATGCCCAGAGCATGTCAGCATTCCATAGAGGTAGCCCTCTTGTTGTATAAAAATTGTCTGCACATACATTCTTGTTTATATTACCCCAAATTTTAATTCATGTGATAAATTCCTTCTAGGACAGCATTTGTCATGTTCCTAGACAAACATAGATGCTTTAGTAAGACATTAGGAATCACAAATTCCAGGCACATGTGCTCATTGTTCATTATCTGAACTCTTCCCCCAAAAGTTTCTAGAACCTTCTGACATGTTGCCACCAGTTGGGAAAACATGCTTTTAATACAGAAATCTTTGGNGGTTACTTCATATTAAAACTATACTTTGTCTCTCAAAACCTGAAAGAACAGGGTGGCAGATAGAAAGGAGCATCACGTAGAAGTGGTGGTCCCAGGCCATGTCTTCAGTCTCATATTTCCTTTGATTTGTGTATGTGTTAAAATCCTTAAAACATTAGTAACTAAATTTAACAGCTGGGAAACTACATAAAATTCAAATTTCTCATTATCTTGAAGAGCCAGCAGTTCTGGGTCTACACTTCGGAGCCGTCCNATGTCCTCTTTGTGCTTGGTCTCCCATCNTCATACCACTTTTTAACCTCTGCAAAGGTTAATTTGATTCTCAACTTGATGGGATTTAAAATCACCGTGGAAACAAACCTCTGGGCAAATTGGCAATGGATCTGCTAGATTAGGTTGAGGTAGGAAGACCTCGTTCCACCTCCACCACCATTCCAAATGTGGGCAGCACCATTCTGTAGAAGTGTGCCCATGTGGGAACCCTGGGCAGAGTAAAACGAGAGTGAGCTGCGTACCAGTATTCTTCTCGCTCTGTTCCCTGACTGCAGACACAGTGTAACCAGCCACCTCATGGTCCTGATGCCATGACTTCTCCACAGTGATGGTGGAGTGCATCCTTCAACTAGGAGCAAAAATAATCCCTTCTTTCCTCTAACAAATAGGCAACATGCACCTTCATGCTGGGTGTGGTGCTGCATGCCTTTTATCCCAGCACTTGGGAGGCAGAGGCAGTCAGGTCTCCATGAGTTGGAGGCCAGCCTGAACTATAAAGTGAGTTGCAGGCCATCCAGGGCTACATAATGAGGCCCTGCTTCAAAACTAAAATAAAATAAAACCAGTGTTGCCTTAGTTCAAAGAAATTCAACCTTAACTTTAGTGTTGTTTTAACTTTGGTGTATGTTTTTCATCTGAGATTTTATTTTGGTNAGTTTTTATTCTCTTAGATTTTATTTATGTTTTGATATTGTAAGTTGTTCCTTGACTTTTAAGGATAGGGCTATGCAGAAACCAAGTAAATGAATGTTTATTTTAGTGAATTTACACCTAACACCATTGTGAGAATTAAGGTGTTAAATTGTGGGGTTTATCATTTGAGTAGCAGTTATATTTTGGATAAAAAGAGTTTTTGTCAGATTACAAAAGTTAACAGTTTTCTGCTTTTTATTTCTTTTTCAACTTGTAAGAGAGTGTTCATTTACTGTGATTTATAATAGGTCACAATGACCCAAGTGTCAGTCATTAATGTTGAGACTAATTGTGTGTTGAACACATGCGCACATTTTCTCTATTCAGTAAAAACTAATGTCATGAATGAATGCAAACCAATGAAATAGTTTGGCATTTTGGAAGTCTCAGAACCATTTCACGATTCTTCTCATCTTCAGATTGGAGCAAGCAAGCTCTTCAATTTGTTCTTTTCATTTGATTGTTGGTAGTCAGAGTACTAAGACAAGAGCAAAAAGGCCAGCATAAGGATAGAATAAATCCTTTGATAAGAAAGTAAATCACAGCAGGTGTTTCTGCTGAACAGAAAAGACAGATTTTAAGACCGATTTTCACAAAGGCAGGAGCATATTAGGTAGAGAAGCTTGCCCAGCAGGAGCACAGATACGAGAAGCTCAGTGAGTCATTTGTTTTGTTGTTGTTTTTGAGACAGGGTATTATGTAGCCCAGGCTGTCTTCACTCTAGCTCCTTAGGTAAAAAAAACGACCCTAAGCTCCTGTGCCTCCTGCCTTTACTACCCAAGAGTTGGGGTTACAGGCACGCACCACAGCCGACTTAAGTCAATTGTCGATTTAGTAAGTTCAGTGATTCCTCTCACCCAGTTCCCATGCCTGCCATGCTATTTGATGCCCCATCTTCAGGCTTCTGAATTTATGCTTGTATGCTTTCTATGGAAATTCGAGAGAGACAGAGAGACAGAGAGAAATCTGCATTTAATTTGGTATTTGGTAGAAGGTCTTTGAGCAGATGTTGAGATTCTGTGCATTCGCAGTATAACAAGAATATACAAGGATTGGAGCATGGAGGAACAGAAGCAACCACAGTGGAGGGAGGGCCAGTCTTCAAATATCACTCCCATCCCTGGAATCTCAAGAATGAAGTCTTAAGACTGGCCTTCATTTGTGACTGCTTGGCAGTTGGTGATATGGGAGCGTTAGGATAAGAAATCAGAGATATTTTCAGGTGAATTCTACAAATATAAGACAATGAACTCAGAAAAATGGTACCAGTCAGTGGTATGGCTCTAGAACAGCGTTTTAAGAAGCTATCATGATTTCTCTGTCTTCTCATTTGTTGGGTTTACTGGGCTAGTAGAAAGAGAAAAATCNGTGGTCAGTGTGAAACAGGCTGTGGTAATTTATTTAGCAACTTTAACTGTTGATAATGTGGATTATATAGAATTAGCTGGAGCAGAATATGAGGGAAGCCTTGCAGTATATCACTCTAAATGTAGTACTTAAAAATGCCAACAGAAGAAAATAATAGCTTCTTACCATCAAAGATCTTCCTACAAACTNCACACTACACACATTTATTTGAATCTAATTTAATAAAATACNTATCAAAAGAGGAAACCGATTACTTGGTAGATGAAGGGCTATACCAAGAGAGACTGCCTCAAAACTAGATGGAAGACAAATACAATACTCAAGGTTATCCTCAGACCTCTACGTTCAAACTACGGCATGTATGACCCCCAATGTGCACTTGTGCGCTTACACACACACACACACACACACACACACACACACACGGAAACAAATAAAAGCAGCTGAAAGCCTGGCAGTGCTGGCACAGGCCTTTAATCCTAGCACTTGGGAGGCAGAGGCAGGTGGATCTCTGTGAGTTTGAGGCCAGTCCGGTCTACAAAGCGAGTTCCAGGACAGCCAGGACTGTTTGTTACACAGAGAAACTCCATCTTGAAAAATTTTTTAAAAAAAGCAGCTGAAAGCTGAGTGTCATTAAATTTTATGCCAGATATATGAGCTATCAGACCTTTTTCATCTGAAGCATTGAGGTTCTCATTGGGTAAATGGGGTCTGTGCACAGAGAAATGACTATACAGGAAGATGTCTTTTTATGTATCTTCACCTGTTAACTATCAAAGCAGGAGAGTTTGGATTGTTTGGGAAGTAATTTGTATTATATTTATAATGTATTTATTTATTATTTATAATGTATTTATAATGTAATAGACAAGATGTGAAGGAATTTCACTGTTCTGTTGCTCAAAAGATCTGTTTTTAAAATGACCGTTATTTTAACTGCTACATAATGATGTGACATTGTTCATCTCAATGGATACCATGTGAGATGTATGTGTGTGTGTGTGTGTGTGTGTGTGTGTGTGTGTGTGTGTGTGTGTTTGAACCACTCAACTATTTTTCAGAGGTCATAATTTTCTGAGTCATCAGAGATGCAATGTTTCTTTACTCTATCTATAAATGCTGCCTGTAAGTTTTGTCTCAGGCTGTAAGTGGACATGTATAGCTGATTTATGTTTCATAGTTCAGTTGTTCTCTACATGTGTTCTCTACTGAACGTCTTTCAAAGTGTTCTCTAAAAGCTCCTTATAAAAACATTTAACATCCTCAACTGTGAGATCATACTCCTAGGAATAATTACTAATTCTGTGTTAAAGTATTCTCTTCATTTTTTTTTCTTATCAATTCCATTAGCTAACCTCTATTGCATCCAAAATCATTATTGAGATTTTTTTATCAGACTAATCTATGTTTTCCCAAGAGAATAGTGTTTTTAAAGATAAATATCACAGATGGAACTTAGTAAAGACTTGTAGGGAAACTGAATCTTCTGTTTGAAGGAATATTTAAAAGGAATAAAAGCCTTATTTTTATTTATACATGTATTGTTCTGAAACAAGTGTCTCTTATAATTTATCTATGAATAAATAATTGGGCAAGAATCCAAAGACATATCAAATGATATGTCATTTAATTTACTTTTTTCTGGTTAAAAATTCTTCATGTGACACTGACAAAAATGTACAAAATACAGAAAAACATAAAGAATAAAACTAATATAGAACCTGCTATAGAACTAATATAGAATACTAATACCTGGAAAGAAAACAATGATAACATTTTGACCTGTTTTAACTTGTACTTCCTCTATCTTGCAAGACAATGTAACTGAGCTAAGGTAGTATTACTACATATAAGAAGAAAAGAAAAACAGAAAACGATACCAGAATAAGTCTAAAATAATCCTGGAGTTTGGAAGACAATCCAGAGCTGTTATGAGGCTTTGTAGTTTCCTTAGAACCAACACACTCCTGGCATATTCACTGATGTGCCATCCTTAGAGATCCCTAAATGCTTCAGGTACCTNGTCATTATAGGTGTAAGCCTAGCTTTCCATTTATCTCAGCGTCCTAGCTCCCAGGATACAGGAAGATGCCTGAATGGGGTCTACCCTCTCCTCTTGAAAGAGATTTCCCTGGAAATTCCATTTCTTTCTTTTTCTTTTTCTTTTTTTTCTTTTTAGCTTTTTTTATTGATTCTTTGAGAATTTCCCAACTTGCACCCAAATCCCACTCATCTCTCAGTCCCTCTGTATCCACCCTGCCCTCCTGTAGTATCTCCTGCAAAAGGAAAGCTAAAAAGGAATAAAAATAAGATAAAAATAAACAATAATTAAAAAAAGAAACACTCCGCTCCTCCATCTGTCCCACCTCTCCATCACTTCATCATTCATCTGAGTGGCATTGGGAGCTGCAGTGTGTCACACAGTGAACCCTTTTGTCCAAACAGCTCTACTTGTAAATGCTCAATGTGTAAAGAGTTGTTTCTACGTACATCTCCTGGCCATCAGATAGTTACACGGCTGGNAGCTGAGTGCAGAGTTGGAAACTTAAGAGAATTTCAAAATGAATTCAAAGAAAACATTCCATTTTTATTGACAATTATTATTACTAGATGGTGGCCAGTAGGTGACTTAGATTTGTGTTTAGGTATGTTTGTCTGTCTCTGTGTGTATACAGTAAGAACCCTTTTCTCTAAGCTCACATTTCCAAACAGGAAATAGTTGGTTTCTGTGAGACAACTGAATTTTTTAGGCATTTTTAAATGTTTTAGAACAATTAGCCATTTTAAAACTTGTATAAAATAGTACCAATGTTTCATTTGAAAAATATAAACCAATGCTCCTCTGGGGAGGCTGAGAAATTTTTCCATGCTGCAAGATTCGTGTGTAATGGAAACTGTTATGAGTTTGAAAGAGCNTGTTTTAAATCAGTGCTTATTGCAGAAAGCCACAGTTGGTCCCTTGGAGGAGAACTGATTAAGCACTTCCATGTGCTGGGCAAATGCGATGTCTGCTTGAGATGCCCAGTTTACTTAATCACTATTAAACAAATGGTCAGCAAATGTTTTCTGTATGGAACAGAAGAGCAACTATTCTGAGATTTGTAGGTCAAGATGGACAACCAAGATACTTTTANTACCCCCAAAGAAAACTTATATAACTCAAAAGAAGACAAATGTATTTTCTTTTAAACCACTAAGCACACACAAACCATTATTGGCTCAGGGCATTCCACAATCACGTGGCAAGTGCTGTGTGGCTGACTTCTGATGGAAGCAACCCTCAGCAATACACTTTCCACTTGGCCATGAGATGACACAACATAACCTTATAAAGAAATCAGGAGCCTAGAGAGATGGCTCAGCAGTTAAGAGCACTGGCTGCTCNTCCAGAGGACCGTGGTTCAATTCCCAGCACACATATGGCTGCTAACAACTGTCTGTAACTCCAGCTCCAGGGGATCTGATGCTGTCTTCTGGCTTCCACAGGCACGTGCATATATGCAGAATGTAGTTATACATGCAGGCAACACACCCCTTCATGTAAATAAAAAATAAATCTTAAAAAAGAAATTGGAGTTTCTAGTAGGAAACAGCACATGAAGGAAAATGTTTTTCTAGGTCCGACCAGAATCATGTGGGTCAAAATCTGGCCCTCTGGTATCACTTGATGCCATGGCCTGTGAATGAGTTGAAAGTCCACTTAAGAAACTCATGAAAGAGTGAGACTATGTCTGGTTATAGGATTTATTTCACTTCAAGCAAAACTGGTTGATAAACTCTTTTCAGGATAGACTATCTGAAATCTTTGCGTTCAGAGGGAAAATTAGGAAAGATGGGGTTTTCAAGTTCACTTGAAAATAAAGACTGTTTAGGAAGGTAGAAACAGCATTTCTATGTCTCAGCTCCATTTAAATGGTATTGTGACTGTTTCTTTAAATACGGACTCAGGGGCTTGGGTTGCCATCAAAAGGACAAGTGTTGCATGAAGTGTGTTAGTCATGAGCANGAGTAGCCGCACCCCTGCAGGAGGGATCTGACGTGCTGAATCCTAGATGGAAAAATGAGAAATAGATTTCCACTGGAGCTGACAAGCAGGAGCCTTTGTAGAAGGTGAACATGTAGAGTGGGGTTGCTGAGTTGACTGTTTTTTATTGGCTAGGGATTGGGTCATACATACACTCTATGTTCCACTCTATGTTCTTGTGGCTTGTCAAGTTTATTACATAACCAGGCATGAAATTCTTATTTCTGTAGCAACCACGATAGGCATGCATGTGCCACCTTTATAGGTGAGAACAACCAGGGGTTGATGAGATCAAATACTTTGCGAGCTCATGTAGTTGTGAAATTGTAGTCCAACCAGATTGTTAACTCAAAGCCTGTGGTCATTCCACTATGCCATATTGCTGTATCTAGGACTTAAAGCCAACCCTGAGGATTGTGTCAAAACTTTATGCTGGGTTTTTTCTTTGACTGCTTTAGCAGAATTTTATCACTAAGATAGGTGTATCAATTCTGGCAGGGCTGGAAGCTGTTACAGGCCTTAAGATTTTCTTCTCTACATTCCTTCAATACATTAATAAATGATAATTTTTAATCTGGAGGTCATTCNGTAAGCTACCAGAAGGTGACAGAGAAAAGATGNTTTTCATTCTTTGCTATTGAAGTATGGTGCCAAAATATATTGAAAGGGAAGAAGGCTGTTGAGTTCTCAGTTAACTGTATTCAAAAGTGGAAGTTGTTGGGAGGTGGAGGCAAGAGAGTCAAGAGTATAAGGTCATTCTCAGCTNTATAGAGAGTTTTAGGCCAGTCTGGGTTTCAGGAGACCCTGTCTCAAAAACAGCAACATCAACAACANCAAAAGCAAAATTCAGATCAAAACAAAACAAAGACTAAATGTAAAACTTGTCAAAGTAAAATATATTGAAATAATTTGCTGTGGTGGTACAACTTGCTTTGAGATGAAAGTTAATAGGTTTTTGAAGGTGTTCCTTGTAAAATATTTAAAATAAAGTCAAGACTTCTAAAATATTAGAGTTTCGGGAATTAGAAGGCAAGCTTTATTAGACATCAAGGAATAAGTGGAAACAAGAACAGCATTTTTTTAGCTCAAGGCATTTTATGGTGTGAAAATGTTTACCTTTATACTTTCAGCTCTTGCTGCTTGCCACCCAGATGTTTTAATTCCTGCCATAAACCTATCTCCTCTAATGTTCACAGCTCTTGCTCTCTGCAGCTTTGGCATGCCCTTCCTGTTGCCTGATACCTTATTCCCTCTCTGCTGATCTAGGACCCNTGGCTCTTTACCTTCCCTGAGAGTACTGTACAGCTAGAGCAGGGCCTGCTCTTCATGAGATTTGTCTCTTCAGTAAGATTTACCACACTGCCTGGTGTTTGCTCTGATATTCCCATTAGAGTATGATATTTTTGAGAGTTGAAAAGAATGTCTTTTGTCTCCACAACCTCTGCTTAAGATCTCCTCATTAAGATCTCCTCAGCAAATACTGATCAGATAACTTAATGAATTAAGACNTACTTGGTTTGTGAATGATGCATGTAAATTTCTAATTCACCCAGANTTTTGCTGTTAGACAAGCACTTAAGTGGCACACTGTCCCGTGCAGGAGGATGTGTTACTCCAGTTCCTTGGGCTTTGCTCCACTTGATACTGTGGCCACCTCTTGGAAAGTCTGAAAACCAAGTTCTCTTTATGCAGACGCTCTCATTGTGTTTGATATCAGTATAATTCATGAAAGTAACTGTAAACATTCGTCAT
>LZPO01097293.1:134283-146363 GCA_001675575.1 Neotoma lepida | reverse complement strand
GCTTGTTCTGTCTCTCTGATCATTCAGAATTTACCTCAATACCTGGCCTGGTGTTTTCAATTAATAAGACCGTTTAAGATTCGCTCTACAGCAAGGTATCTCCAAAGGTGCAATGGTGGCACTTATATCTTGGTGGTAACCAACAGGTGCCTAATTGGATGGACTTAAAGGTCACTCAACAGGAAGGAAATAATGCCTTGTACTGTAGACCTAGCCAACCACCCATGACTAGTGAGGTCATGGNTCGTAGAGGAAAAATTACTATTGTCACTGTACTAAACCCATATAATCCCCAACTGCATTCTAAATACTTGTCCTTATGCCCATAGATAAATGTTGCTCTTACCCATCATCAAGAAGCTTCTTTGAAGCAGATGGAGACCATGACATAAAGTCACAACTGGTTAAAATGCAGAGAGTAGTTGACTGGTGAGATAAACAGCTCCACTGATACATCTACAACACAACCCCTACACCTAATGCTCAGGGAACATTGTGGAAGAAGAGGAAGAAAGAGTGTAAGAGCCAGAAAAACTAGGAAGTCTGCTGTAAGATTGTGTCTAAAGATATGGCAGGGAAGCTGCACCCATGAAATCTCAACAGTCTGTCTGCTTAAAGAAGACCTGAACAATGACCACAACAGTTGACATGCCATTGTGGATGGGGTATCTCACAGGGCCCATCCCTAGATGAAGAGCTGTGGACACTTAATGACTGCTGAGGAGCATTAGTTCTTCCCAGGGATGATCTCCCTAATGCTTATCCATTATTAGGTGATCTTGAGGATCCCTATAATCATGTACATACAAGCCACACTACATGGACTCAGCAGTAAATATTTATTTGAATATATATACATATATATTTGTAACAATAATAATTAAAGAAAAAGAGGCCATGAGTTTGAGAGGGAGCAGGGTGGGACCATCAGAAAAAGAAGTTATTCTAAACAATGAGAAAGAGAACCTTTGTTTCTTAAGTTTGATTTTCCTTAGAAACTTTCCTGCTCCAAAGCTCCTAATGAGTTTTAATATTCTCATGTCTAGATATTAACAAACTCCACTGAAACACACACACACACACACACACACACACACACACACACACACACAGAGAGAGATGTACTTGGCTATATTAGGCAAATGTTTGCCAACCTCAGCTGGCCACTTGCTTCTGTAAGCTGAAAATGTTGGTTATGAGAGTAAACAGATAAAATCAGAGGAATATTTTGTGTTATAAAAAGTATATGAAATTCAAAAATTAGTGTTTAGTGTAAGAGAACTGACCAGGAAATAAAGGAAAAAAGTCCACAGAGAGTGGAAGGGGACAAGAAACTGTAATGGAGCACGTACGTCATGAAAGGAAGGAGGCTATCTGGGGAAGGGAAGGGGCCAGGAAGAGAAGGAGGGGCAGAGGGGAGGACAACAAGAGAAAAATAACAGAATTTGATGATGTTTTTATGTGAAAATGTCATGGAACTCATCTCTGGATGCAAAAAGAAAAAAATTAAGATGTGTATAAGAGACAGGAACAAGAGAAAAATAACAGAATTTGATGATGTTTTTATGTGAAAATGTCATGGAACTCATCTCTGGATGCAAAAAGAAAAAAATTAAAGAAAAAAATTATGAAAAGCATGGCATTGCCCAGTACCACAGTAAAACATCAAAACAAACAAAATGTAGTGTTAATAAAGAAAGGATCATTGGAACACAGCATGGCTGTGTTGTTGTTCTGTTGTTTGTGCTGTCTTTGAGACTGTGTCAGCAGAGCTGTATAGCTATGACAGAGACCCACAAAGTCTACAATATCAGCCATCATGTCCTTGACTCAGAGTTTCCCACCTTCCCTCTTGATATGTCACAAAGCATGCCATGTGGATTGAGCATTTACTATGAAGCTGTTGTTGGATATTAAGTTATTCAAGTTCTCAGATGAGACACCCCATTGGGACCTAGAATCAATGAAAATTTCTTTTCTTTTCAATTGGTCTTTTCTCTGCTGCTGATAATAGCTAATACAGAACCCACTTCCCCATCACCCTGCCTGCCAGGATCCTCTAATCCAATGGGCTGTTTAGACACAAGAACTCTTTAGTCCTCATAGCTTCATACTTGCTATTTTCGTTTCTAAGGTTGCTGTATTCTAGTGATGTTATTGCAGTTGTATGTTTCTATAAGATGCCTCAAGTCCTTCCTATTTTTCTTCCTCCCTTTCTATTTTGAATGGGAAGTGGTGGGACTGATTAAGTCAGTTGATGCACTTTAATCCTGAGCCATATTTTAAGGCCCTGGATTCTACAAGTTTACTGCAAGCTGGCAGTAGAAGGAATGCTTTTCTGTGAGTGTAGCTCAGATTTCAAAGGTGGCGTCTCCTAGCACAGAGAGGCAGTATTGCTCAAGGTCAGACCCTTGGCACCCAGAGCCTGAATTTCCCTGGTTTTGATGTGACTGTCCTTATTGCTCTGATATCAGAAAGAGGGAGACAGAGGCATTAAGTGTGTGAATTGTGGCAGTGAAGGCTGAATACAGTTCTTCAACTGTGAGCCTTCACTTCTCTAAGCCTTGCTCATGTGTCCCCAGGACAATAGCAGTCTCTGTCTCTCTGTCTCTCTGTCTCCTCTGTCTCTCTCTCTCTCTCTCTCTCTCTCTCTCTCTCTCTCTCTCTCTCTCTCTCTCTCTCTCTCTCTCTCTCGTGTTTGTGAGATTTAAGTGCAAGTGAGAAGCAAGGGAAGCCCTGGGCACAGGGCCTGACATGAGTGAGGTGCTCAGCAAACATCCAATGACCCCTTGGATACCTGGGAAGGTGATTGATGATGGACCCTGTGGTAATGGATTCTCCTGTCTGCCAGTTCCCTGCCCAGAAATCCAGCTGTGTTCTTGTGCTGGAGAAGACACTGCCCTTAATTCCAAGGGCCTACTTGGAGCAATGCTTCAACCCACAGTGACATTCTAGACCCAGGCTGCTCTCTGGGTCCAGGGTGCTATGCTGATACTCTACCCCAGGGAACTGAGTCTTTGCTCATGTATTTGTGTCACCTTAAGAAGCTCATATCACCTGAACAGTGAATTTAAACTTTCAGACAGAGGCCACCTCATCCCAGGAGCTTCCTGATTGCTGTGTTATGGGTTGGAAGGAGGTTCCCAGTTCTCAGACACACCCTCTGATGTTGGAAGACTGGGTGACTCTTGGCCTGGAAACTCGTGGTCTGGGGTGTGGCTGGAAAAGCTTGGTGAAGGTGTGATTAGGGCTCTACCAGTGAGAAAAGACAGGGAGGAAGCAAGTAGTTCTCCAATGCCCAGTGTGCTTCANACACTTGAATTTTGAACTCTCACAATGATCCTGTGAGATGGTGTATTGGCTAGCATTGTCAATACTATAGGATCTAGAATCACCTAGCAGACAAGTACCTGGGAACACTTGTGAGCGATAGGTTAGGTTAACTAGGTAGGAAGGTCCACCTTAATTGCAGGTGGCCCCATCCCAAGGGGTGGAGTCCTGGACTGAATAAAAAGGAAAAGTGAGCTGAGCACCAGCATTCATCTCTGTTTCCTGACTAAACACAACGTGAGCAGCTATTCCATTCTCTTGCAGCTATGACTTTTCTTGGTTTATGGACTATATTCTTGATCTGTGAGCCAAATAAGCCCTTTTTCTTTAAATTGCTTTTGTCAGATGTTTTGTTCCAATAACATGACAAGCAACTAATACATCTGAATTAATAAATTTTAATAGGATATCACTTTGTAGCTCAAGTTGCCTTGAACTTAGCTGCCTCCTGCCTCAGTTTCCCTGGTTCTGAGATTACAAGAATATGTCTCTGCATAGTTAACAATCTTAGTTTTAAGTCATATGATTTTTCTTAGTTTTTGATCTAAAACTTGTAGGTGGAAACAGTGTGTACAAGGCAGAGATATTCTGACAAACTTCCCTGGGGGGCATATTTCAAATAATAGCTGACAGTTACTAAGTGGTATCCCAAGATGGGTGGGCATCTTTACTGTCAGTCACAGTTTTGCTAGCCAATGAAACTTGAGCACTCAAGTTGGAGATGGAGTGGAATTGTTCTAAATGGAACAACTGGGCAGCTGGGAACAGTGTAGAAAAAAGCAAGAAAGAGAAAAATGCTGGTGAAAGAATAAGTGGAAGCCTTGTGAGAAGAAAGACATAAACAGTTCAACGTCTGCTACAATATCATCAGTGGAGTCTTCCATAAGCCCCGTGTGCCAAGGATTTATGTGGAGCATGAACATGTGAGAGCTGCACTTGTTGTAGAGGTGGCAGTGGAGCCAAGGGTGAGCAGCATGAAGGCTCAGATGATGAAGATGCGATACAGATAGGTGGAGTGATTTGTTCCATATCAGCCAGGAAGTAAAATATGGGTGCCAACTGAGGGTAATGGAGTTTGACTCTGTGGTCAACATTTCCAAAGCTTAATGTGGGCTAGAAGAATGGACTTTGAAGGGAGAGATAAGGGTTAGGTGTGGATAGGACTTTCACCAAGCAGCAGCAGGATGAAGGAGGAGGAAATAATCTCTCAGGCTCCCGTTATTCCAGATCGCATCCCTGCATCTGTCTCTATGTGCTGTGAGCTTGGACAAGTCAACCTCTCTCTCTAGACCTTGTGCACTGGAGAGAAGTGGCTACTCTGATGCTTGAGAAGAGGAAAAGGCAAAGGTGTAGTCTGCCTAAGTTGGAATAATGGAAGTCAGTAGAAGAAACTGGCTGAATTTGAGGCAGGAAACTACCCTCTTCTCCAAGTTCATCTCAAGAGACGAGACACTCTTGGAACTTCAGGACTTGCATGACCCCTGGGATTTAACTGCCCACTCAGATTCTGAGCTCAGTTATGGCTGTCAATTGGGTAGGATCACTATTGACCCCAGGGGTTCCAATTTCCCCATCTGTCAATGACACTCAGCACTGCAGAGTCCAGAGGGATCATTTCCAGTCTGTGACTCTTAGCACCTCATCATGGCTCTTGCCCTTCCATTTAAGTCCACTATCCCAGGCTCCTATATGGGTGGATGCTCAGCTGTGAAGAACCATCATCTATGTGGGACAGAAGTCTTATCCATAGCCCTCAGTTCAGCTTACCTTTACTTATGCATCCAGACTCATCAGATTTAACAAGTTTCTTTTTTGACAATTGAGAGTGTCTCCAAGATTCATGGCCTAAGCTCTGCAGTTCCAGGAAGTGGGGCAGGCTAGGGGACCCCATGTTAACTGTGCTTCTGGAGCTAAATGAGGAAAAACGTCCTGTGTGAAGGAGAAAGTGGTTGTGTGCTTGCCAGAGAGGCAAAGATATGTGCCAGGGGAGCAAGGCTTGGGTCCTACCTACTTACCCTCACAGCCTTCTCCACAGTCTCATGGGTAGGATGACATTCTCACAAATAGTTCTGGGAAATCTTTCTGCACTGGGACCATGAAGTTCACACACCTGCCCTGAGTCTCTATTTCTCTCTGAGCCTCAGCTCCCTCTCTGAGCAAACTATAATAATAGCAGCAGCAATTGCATGGGCTTGTGCTTATAATTATTGAACACTTATTGGATATTAGACTATTTAATATTTGATGTGGATTATTACTTTACTCACACAGCCCAAGGAGACAGGTGTTTATTCTCCCATTTCCCAGATGAAGACATGGAGGCAGAAGGCTACAAAGTGATTTGTCCATTGACATAGAGCCAGGACTGGAGTCTGCCTCTGCCCAGATCCAAGGTCTGGCTTTGTAACATCAGTGTCACCAAGCATTCCTTTCTGGAGCTGCCTTGAACCTTGAACTCATCTCAGATCCCCTCTGAATTATAGCCTCTCCCCACTACAGCTTCTGAGTGCTCCTTCCCAGGGACTGTGAGCACCACCTGGGGGCATGAGAATGCATGGTGTAAGAGAGGGCATGGCTGTAGGTTTCAGTTTGGGTTTCTGCAAGCCTTCCTGTTCCAGCCTTTCCTGGGCCTGGGACTCTTTTGACAGGAGGTTAGCCTGCCATGGAATCCCTGGTAGGAGTGCTCAATGGTGATGAAGGGATCACAGCAGTGGTGAGTTGGGGTCTTTGGTGTACTTACTTAGCATTAAGTCCTCCTCCGATGTAGAACTGGGTCCCTGCAGCTCCGTGAACAATGGTTCCCATGTGTGGTAGGAGGGGTCCAAGACCTGTTGACCCATAGGTTGAGCCTCTTCTCTATCACTTGCCTTCTGGGATTGAACTGTTTCTGTGTTGACAGGGCCCTCAGATAATGCCTGACTATGCAGCTCTTGCCCGTACAGCTTCACATCTCCCTTCTGTTGTTGCTCCAAGCAGGAGGCCAGTGGATCCTTGTCTCTGCCATCCATTTCTGTGCTGGGAAAAGGTGTTTGACCAGAATGATGGAGGAGAGATGGAAATAAAAGAAAGAGCAGAGCAGCCTCTACAGGGACAGATTGTCCTCTGGTCAGGACAATTGAAAGACTCCAGGCTCTCTTGGGGATGGAGACTGTGTGTCCAGGTGCAGGGCCTTGGTCTTTATTGGGCAGAAGAAGGGACTCTGGGGAGGAAGCTTATCGGTAATGTGTTCTCTATAGTNTCATGAATGATGCCAGTGATGTTCTCCTTACTGCGTTGACTNTCCTGTCAGGCAGGTGTGCTGTTATGCTGAGTCGGGGGTTCTCAGCTTGTCTAAGGTTTCTTCTTTAATATTTAACCCTTCATTCCAGACCCTGAGGACAGATAAAAAAAAGTGGAGGGAGGTGTATTCTCTCAATGGTTGTTTCATGCAGGAAGAGGAGGATAGAGGTGGGGCNAGGCTCTGTCCCTNNGATTTAAGCAGGTGTAGGTTAGGGTGACTTCATGAAACAAGAAAAGAGTTTTAACTTAATCTGCTACAGTGGATCCTGTGATTGCTGTCAGTTNCTTCTGGAGAAACCTTTGAACACAGTTAATAGACAGGGCTATCATGAGTTAGATGAGACTGAAGACAGGGGACCCAATAAGTTCCTAGTCAGGGTCGCCCTTGTCCTAATGTGGACTTAGTGATGGCAGTGATTTGATCCAGGAGGAACTTGTGTAAAAATTTTAAAGGGCAGAGTAAAAATGGAAGTATGAAGATAGGAGGAATGGAGAGATCAATGGGGGAGGCAGAATGTGAGAGAACCAAAGCCCATCCTTAGGGAGAAGACTGTCACTGAATTTTTTGTCTGGTCCTTAACTAAGTCTTTGGCCCTCTACAGCAGCTTGGGTTTGTTGGTGCAGAAGCAATGCTGTTCCTGGAGGAGGGCACAGTTCCCACCACTAGCAGCAGACAGNAGATCTAGGTCTCTAACTTTGGAGAACCACAGCAGCAAAGACTTGGCTCAGGCCTAGCCATGGAAAGTGATGGAGAGGGAGGAGCAGGAAGGTGGGCATCTGGAGAATGGAGGATGAAAATGTAGGGATGGAAAGTAAGAAGATGGAAGGATGCAGGACATGGAGCAGGACAGCTGGGAGGATTAGAGGATGAGAATCAAGGGAGAAGGGTTGTGGGATGGAGGAAAGGGGTGTTGGGATTCCAGGGATAGGAGCATGAGAGGACAGAAAGACAAGGATGGAGGATGCAGGGATGGAATGTGCAGGACACTCACTATTCTCTGTTCCTCAGCTTCTTCTTTTCTAGTGTCCTACTCTAAGGAGATCAGTCCTTCAACCATTACAGTGACAAATTTAGGGTGGGAAGAGGCATCACATAGGGGGACTCAAGAGTCCAGTTTGCGTTCAGCTAGGCCCTGTAGAGGAATCTTTAGAAATCACCTGTCCCTGAGCACCACACAGGGGGAACAATCCAGAGCCAAGTAAGCTGGAAGGTCAAATTACCCAGAGAAAACCAAAGAGACACACGGGCAAGTGTTGGAGGTAAGAGTGACCCAAGACTTTCCCATAGGTCCTGATGAATGGACAAAGGGAACATTAGTTCTGTGACATGTCCGGAAGTGGACTTGGCAAGGCCAGTCTGACACAGGTGACAGTGCCTCCGAGTTACTGAAGTTGTAGCTTCTGGGAACCTGATTCTTTCCCCCTGGGCTGTGGTTATCAGTCCCAAGACAGTTGTGTCTGAGGGATCCTGTATTCTCTTTGCCAACATTGACATAGCTCTGTGCTGACTTTGGCTACTTTCCCCTGAAAATAGTTTATATGATGTTGTACTTTTTAATAAATTTGTATCGCATAAGTCATCAGCTAAGGCAAGACGTGCTGGTCTCAGATGCTGCTTTTATCTTCTTTATTTCTCCTCTCAGTCCTCCCTCTTAACCCACTCTCCATTCACGATCCTTTTTCCTGCAGCTTCAGGTCAGACAGGAGAGAGGAAGGTGCAGGATAGACTATGACAGGAACAGGCACATGAAGCATACCAGGGAATCCAGTAACCTCCCACCCACCAAAGCTGGCCTGCAGACTCTCCTAGCAGGGCTGGAGCCTGGGGCCTGGCTCTCAGGACAGGTCCCCGTGTCTGCCACAGTATGCCTTAGTGCAGTCAGGCCAGCACTGCTCTTCCCACAACTCAAATGGTCTGGTGGACTCTGTTGGTCCCACTACTCACCCTGCTCTTCTGAAAGGCTCACTGATGTGTGCATCCCTGGCCAAGGCTCCTCAGATAGTCAATGTATTCTTTGAAAGTGAAAGAGACTCTGNCTCCTCCAGGAAGCCAGGCATCTGAGAGTCTGTGCAGATGTTCTTCCTCTGAATGCTGGGAGTGAAGATTCAACATATTCAGCTTGTTTCCTGTTGTGAAATCTCTGCAAATGCCTGGGCTGGAGGAGGAGTCAGGCATGAGCTTCATCCAGGCCTGCAGAGGCCCTGCCTGCTGAGTGCAGGACTCATGTCTCAGCCTCACTTCACTCATCTATTAATGTGGANCCTCCCAGGTTTGTCAACAGGTCCCAGTTCAGCAAAAGTTCCTGGATCTCCCCAGATTTGTGCTCTGGATCTCTGCACTCTCTCTCCTCCCTGTAGCCTGCCCAGGGTACAGGCTCTTCATTTCAGGAAGTGGCTCTCAGGCCCCAAACCCTGGGTGTTTCCCACTCCTGGAGTACCCTAAATCTCAAATCTGGTATTTGGTTCCCACTAACATCATCATTTTTCTGCAGGTATGTGGTGTGTGTACATGTTCATGGGCATGTGGACTCACATGTGTGTGCATGTGTGTGACCTGATGGCTTATGGATTTGGCTAGTCTAGCTAGTCATCCAGCATGGGGTACTTCCTGTTTCCTCCTCCTGAGCTTTGGGATGACAAGCCTGTATCCATACCCAGCATGCATTTGTGAGGATGCTGTGGTCAGAGCAAATGTCCTCATGCTTGCATAGCAGGAGCTTTATCCCTTGGTCCATCTCCCCAGCCCTGACATTGGCTTTTAAACAGATCTNTAATCTGACTCTTCACTGTGCCCAAGGAGACTGCTGGTCCAGCCAGCATCCCGGGTCTGTGCTCCAGCTTCCTAACTCTCTCTGCTGGTGTGAGACTGAGGGCTGAGAGGAATAGAGAAGAAAGAGTCCTTGAGATCTAGAATTGAGAAATGGGAGGTTTCTGAGGGGATAGTGGAAAGGAGTATATAAGAATTGGGGACCACAGGATAAAGGGGGGACCACTGCAGAATTAATGAGGTCTTGAATCAGGCGGTAGGTTCCATTAGACTTCTTAACTGCAAGTATAAAAATATGGAATGCTTCATGAATTTGNGTGTCATCCTTGCACAGGGACCATGCTATCTTCTCTGTGTCATTCCAATTTTAGTATATGTGTTAACAAAAAGTGATTTAGAGATGTATGTCTAACTACTTATGTCCTTGCTAACTGCTCAACACCAGACTTCTAGAAAACTTAAATAAGTAATGACATATGTTCTATGAATTTCTAAGGTCTACCTCAGGTTCACAGTAATGTATGTCTAGCCTGTTTTTCTTTGCTAACTGAGTCATACAAAAAACTGATATTTTGTAATGGTGTGGTATAAAAGGATCTGAAAAGGTACATTTCTCAGTCTCTCTCTGAACTGTATTTATGGTTTTGTAAAGTTCCCAGTCTATCTATGGATTGCATTTATGGTTTAACATTTTATTTTGATGTTAAAATTCATTAGCTCAGATGTATTTAAAAGACGGTCCTCCAACTTTTCAGAGAACTGCTGAATATTGCATTTAAAATGTTTAATAAAAAAGCTTACCATAGCAGGCAGTAGTGGCACACACCTTTAATCCCAGGACTGGGGAGGCAGAGGCAGGTGAATCTCTGTGAGTTCGAGGCCAGCCTCGTCTACAGAGTGAGTTTCAGGACAGGATCCAAAGCTACACAGAGAAACACTGTTTTGAAAAACCAAAAAAAAAAAAAAAAAAAAAAAAAAAAAAAAGGCTTACCATGATAGACAGAAACGCCAACTCCTAGTGGCAACCCTGAAGTCTCCAAAGAAGATAGATGGGACACGATGACTCTACCTGGATTGTGGTAAAACTGGCCACTGGGCAAAACTGCCCCATGTCTCATCTGTCACTAGGACTCTGCACCAACTGTGGATACTGTTGGGTTAACTGCCATACTCTGCCGAAGTCAAGGTAGACCAATCTTCCCAAGCACCTCTTCCATAGGAAATCTCTCAAACCTTCTGGGTCTGGCAGCCAAAGGCAGATACTGCCCTGTGTGGTAGCTGAAGATGTAATGCTGTCCAGTGTGTCAGCTAAAGACTGACTATTTCTGCCTCTGATGAAGCCATTGATACCACAGGATCCTAAGGTAATTGCCTAGATAGTGGGTAAGTCTCTGTTATTTTAATTGATATGTAGGCCATTTGGATTACATTTCCTGCTATAATTTGTGCTTCTCAGATCTCTGATAGAAGTGAAGGCTAGGCTAACTGTAGCTTTGTCAGTTTAACAGCAGCAAGCATGCCAGCTCCTCTGGAAGCCTGTAGCTGCCTTGTCAGTTCATTTCATATGTCAATCAAGCCTCACTTTTCTAGAGCTGCTAGGTCTGCTGAGAAAGGCAGGCCCAGACAGTTTACCTTGATGCCAGACTTCACACTGATAAAGATAAACTCACAAAACAGGTTTCAAAGTAACTTTTTAATGTTTCTTTAAATGGTGTATCAGGGTAAATAATTGGCTAGAAAAAAGTTTTAAAGTTTATGTAAGTTCTGAAGGTCTAACAAAGTGTTCTAAGGTGTGTAAATGCAAGTTGTAAAGGCCTAAGAAAATGATTTAAGATACATAAGAAATAAAAATGTTTCAGACTTCTTTCACCCTCTGTGCTGTTGCTATAATAAGACTTCAAAGGTCAGAGTTTTAACACTGATCAATTGAGTTCTAATAAGCTGTTAATCTAGCCCTGATAAAGCACTGATTACATAATAGTCACAAACTTAAAATTTTAAATTTCCTATGGTTGTATTCTAAGTATAAACCTGAAAATGCTTCTCCAAAAAGTTCATTGAAGTTTCAGGGAGTTGGCTTGGATCCATCTCTCACAGGTCAAATGGACTCCAGCTAAGTAAGTACTCTTGTCAACAGCCTAAGTTTTCCCACCTTCCTATTCCTGAGGGTGGGATCTCTCCCCCTTTCCCTAGTCTTGAGACTCCCCTCTTCCAACTACTAGGACCATGGGCCTGGAAGTTTCAAGTGTATACTCAGGACGAAAACTTTCTCCTAAGCTCCTTAAATTTACCTTATGTCCAGTCTATATCAAATTCAGTTTCAAATCAACTGAAGACTGCAAACTGCTCCAAATGTGCCAACCCTAGATGCTTCTGGAGGAATGTCCTGCTTGAACCTCTGCATCCCAAAACACTCTAAAGTGGCTAGCTAGCCTCAGGTGGTCCAGCCTCACAGATGGCTCCACAGTGGCCTGCACTTCCCTAGTTCCAGGTGGTCCTACAGAACCTGGGCAGGAAGTGGTGATCAAAACAGATGCCCCCCCCCATTTTGATCCATCCAGTTACCATTATTCCAGCTGTCCTGGACCCCCAACAATAACATCCTAATTTCATCTGAAAGTAATTATAGAACAGACTACATTGCCCTTTTTTTAAATTAAAAGATTTTCTATTTATTTTACATACCATCCACAGAACCCTCTCT
>LZPO01097293.1:44283-55402 GCA_001675575.1 Neotoma lepida | reverse complement strand
GAGCTTTGGCACTTGCTTGGTTGTATGGGTTATTAAGGACAGTGTGTACTCTGACTGTTGGTGGCCTGCCACATTAACTACTTTGATAGCACCCCTGTACTGTGCAGTCTTTCAGAAATGACATCTTCCCTTCATACTATCTAATCTCTTCCCATGTCTAATCAGGAGCCATCGAATCTGCTTGAGTTCAAATTCTGAGTTCATGTAAATGATTTACCCCCCACAGGTGCAGGTCTCTGCAATACTAAAAAGGGAAGGCAGAGGCCTGAGTGTGTGCGGAGGGACCACAGAGCCTCTTTTGTCAGTGATGAAGGCTCAGACTCTTTCCTTCTTCCTCTCCCAGTTCTGAGGATTGAACCTATGTCCTCATACATGCTAGATACATGCTCTGCCCCTGAATTATTTTTCCATCTCTCTTTTTGCTAATTATTTCAGGATATTACTAAGCAGCTTGGGCTGGATTAAAGCTTACTGTTAAACCCAGGCAGACCTTAAATTCACAGTCCTTCCATCTCAGATTCCTGAGTAGCTGGCATTACAGGACAGAACAACTAGGCCTGGCTGGAGCCCAGGTTCTGTGCTATTTCCTTTAATTTCCTCTTTGGTTGTTTTCTGGTTAATCAGACATACTGTAGTTGGGAATTATCATCTTCTACTACCACAGCAGCCACCTCTTCCCCTGTGCCCAAAACAACAGGGATGACATCAGTGTCCCTCCTTCTGAAGTCAACCTCCACTCAGCCCATGCAAGTAGCCATCTCTGGCCTTTGCTACTTGATCGTCTCCCCGTACAGTTAAGATGAGCATGGTAAGCCCACTGAGGCAATGGCAAACTCCCACCACTTGTGGTTCTAGGTTTTTACTCTAGCATCATGATGCTTGGTCAGATCATCAATTATCTCATTCATAAAAGTAAACCAGGGACCAAGGACCCACAGACATTTCAGGAGAATCTGAACTAATTAAGAGAAAAAGTAAAGGCAATGAAAATGCAGCTTCAGAGGAAATAGATTGCTGGAGGACAGGAGAGAACTTCTAAAATCCCGCCCACCCCAAAACATTCACGCTGGCTCCAAACAAGTCCCTGGAGGTCCTGCCCAATCTTCTCACTGCTGCATGAACACGGAAAGTTTACATTTCTTCATGTGACACTGGGGTATCTGAAATCTATACCACAACATCCAGAATATCGCCACTGGTCACTTGCAGTTATTTATACCTAACTTCATATTTACTAAAATGAAACAAAATGAAAGAGTTAATTGTTCTGTTACTCTTGTCCCCCTTTGGGTGGAGCAGATGAAGAATGTACATATCCTGGAGAAAATTCTCCTGGGCAGTGTTGAGCAACTGGAGCAGATTTCAGCCAGAGCCTGCGAATTAGCATCGTTACAAAGATTTATATGCACACATGCACACACATCAATCACCTCCTCTTAAAATTAGTTGTTTTTATATATTTTTAAATTGAAGTGTAATTTATATTGGGTAGAAAGCACAAATCTTAAGAATACAGGTTGATGCATTTTTAATGTGCGGCTACCAGTGTGACTACCACTCAAATCAATACGGGGAACATTTCCATCACTCCAGAAACTTCCCTTGTAGTCCTTCCCAGCTGACCTACAACTCCTGCTCTGAAATGTGACACCATGTATGCCTGCCCTTGAACTCACAAACGGGATCTGACAGTACATTCCCTTAACACCTAGTTCTTTGTCTCAGCAAACGCTTTGGACAGGCTCCCCTGCTCCACATGTGCCTATATTATTTTATTGCTAGTCAGGGCAATGTTTATCCGTTCACCCACCGAAGAAGGTTTGGGTTGCTTCTAGGTTTTGCCTATAATGAATAAAGTTACTGAATGCTGTTTTAAAGTCTTTCTCTGGTAAGCCCTATGGTATTTTCTGGCTTGGTCACTGACAGACTGCGGCAATGACCTGAACTGGAGGTGTCTGGTAAGAATTTGAAGGAATGTTTTCAGCTAAGCTCCTGTCATCTGATACAGACCAGGAGGGTGTTGAATGTATAGTTTGGCTGTGAGGAAGACAGAGACTCATATGGAATATGATGATGTTGAGTTGGTTTGGGTGACATGATGTGCTTTGTAAGTGTTTTTTAAATACATTTTTAAAATTTTAATTCTGTATATCTATGTGTGCATATGTGTATGTATAAATGAGTACACGTACCTGGGGAGGGCAGAGCAGGGCAGTTGTGAGCCTTCCATTGTAGGTGCTGGGAGATAATCAGACTTGGGGCCTCTGGAAGATCAGTGTGGGCTCTTGACCCCTGAACTATTTCTCCAGTGTCTGCTCTGCTCTGTGGGTTTTTCATGTGAGATCATGGTCAAAGTGTAGGGAGCCTATGTCCCCAGAGGGTCCTGGGGATGAAGAGTTTGTCACTGGATGTCAGTGATGCTCCCATTGAAAGCAAAGGGTCTGGTCTATTGCCTATTTGTCTTAATGTTTTCTATTTCCTAACCACGTCCTCTTTGGGGTCCAACATGACTTAGAAGGACATATTTTGATTTTAGGTGCTGTCTTCTTTCTGAACTATTATCTGTAGGTGATGGGATAGGTGATGTCCCACATCAGTACTCTGCAGAAGCACACATCCTTTTCTGTGCCTTTGGTTGACACATCTTGCCTCAGCTGCCTTCATGGCCTCTGACTTGTAGGGGAAAGTCAGCTTCCCTTGATGATGGATCCTACAGCCTTTAGGCTCCAGGTAGTTTTCTGAGTCTCTCCAGCCCTGGAGCCCTGGCATTATCTCCTACCAGTGACCCCAGGATTTCACCTATCAGCCCCCACCGTAAGTCAGGTCTGTCCCTCATTCTATATAATGCATCAGTCTCCATGATGGCCCACAGCCAGGACGATCTTTCTAAGACACAAGATAGGCCCTCATTTTCTTTACTGAAGTACTTTCAGTGACTTCCCACTGTTCAAAGGACAAGACTAACCTCTTGATCACACTGTGATCAGGACATGGCTGCACTTCAATGCCCTACCTTCTGGCTTTCCTCTTCCACTCCCCCTCCACTCAGATTTCCTCAGGCAGAAGGTTCTCATCTCTCTTGACTTTTTCTTTACCTTGGCAGAGAACAGCAAGTAAGGCACAGGTATAAAAAACATCAGTAACAAAATCAATGATATTTTAAATCGCTTCTGAAAACCAACATCAGATGCTGGAAAGATGGCTCAGTCAGGAAAGGGCTTTTCAAGCAAACACGGGGATCCAAGATTGGATCGCTAGTGGCCACATTAAAAAGATAACAGCACTGTTTATCTGTAATCCCAGTACTAGAGACCAGGAAATTCCTGAGGCTTACTGGTCAGCCAGTCTAGCCCAGTCAGGGAGCTCAGATTCAGTGAGATACTCTGTATCAGAAAAACAAGGTGGAGGGCAGTTAAGGAAGATGTCTGACATTGATCTTTGGCCTCCAGAGGCATGGACATTCATGTGAACGTGTTCTTGGATGCACATGTGTGCATCATACACAAGAACATATACACAAACAAAAAAATTAATGCCCCCAAATTCACAGTGGCCAGGTGAGGGGACACATGCCTTTAAATTATCTGGTACTTAAAAGGCAGAGAGTACATAGATGTCTGTCAGTACAAAGACAGCCTGGTCTACATAACCAGTTTGAGGCCATCCAGGGCTACACTGTGAGACCATGTCTCAAGATAAAAAAAATACACAGCAAAGAAAATATCAGAATTTCACATAAATACAAGCTGTGACTGGGCAGTACTGAGCCACATTGGAGCCTAAAGGGAAGAGGGAATACATGGTTTAATATATGTGCTTTTTGTGTTTTTAAGGGACTAACTTAAATATTGAAAAAATAGATGTATGAATATTCCTAACATTAAGTTTCGGTATCTTATTTTTACCCAAACCAGAAGTTGTTATAATTTCACTTTGTTGGCTTTAGTAGAAACAAACCCATCAGTCATGTTCTCAGAATCCAGTTCTGAAATGAGCAGGCTTCCTGTGTAGCTTCTCTGTGGGTCCAGAGGATGCTGATGCAATAGTGTCCTCTTTACTCAGGAGCCCCTTTCTCCTGCCTGGAGAGCCTTTGAACCTCCTAGTACCACTACTCACCAGTTACTCGAATGGAGCAAATCCTTTAGCTTCACTCTCTGTGCCTCAGTTTCTCCACCTTCAGAAAAAGGGTCCTAAGGGAAGCTCTTGATTCAGAGGGCTATAAGGATTAACTGAGATTGTCCATGTAGAGCCCCTGGGAGAATGTGAGACCCTGAGTAAGTTCTCCAAAGATTACAAAGAGAGCCACTGTCATCCCTATCCTTCAAACCACACCTAAGCACCAGGAGCCTTCATGGCTGGGTCCAAGAAATTGTCTCTTCCCTTTTCATGAGACACCCTGGACTCCTGTTCTACCCCAACCCCAGCGTCTCCTGACCACACTTCTGTGTCCTCATGTGCTTATCATCTGTCTCCACCAGTCCACTGAGTCACTCAAAGTTGGCATCCTGGGCACCTCTTGGAAAGCCGAGGCACTTGCTGTGCCATCACAGGTTCCAAGACTACTCTTAGAGCCCTGCTCTAGGCTTGTTCTGTTATGAAGGAGAGAAAAGATGAGGTTTCTGTCCCTGCGAGGACACATTTCTAGGTAAACGGTTGACTGACAAGAAGATCAGCATCATAAAATCACATGCCAGTGTGGAATTCAATCCCCATGTGGGCGGGCGGGCATTCAGGAGGATGCTCCAGCTCTGCTGTTGTGCAAAGCCATCCATATTTCCTGAAAACTGGAAAGATCCATTCCAGGGAGTCAGGGATCCTGTGAAGGTGACCCCTGGGATCTGAACAACATCTCAGGCCATACATGGGAGACCTTGAGATAAAGGTAATTGCCCACCTCAAGAACCCTCATAGCCTGTAATGGAGTGTCCACTGGATCTATTTAGGGGTTTGCTCATGACTCTTCATCTCAGGCTCACTTACCACTTCTGCTTGAAAGCAGACAATCCCTCTTGACCAGAGATCTGCTGCTTCTCTCCTCCCCTTTCAGGAAGATGCTCAGACATATGCAGGTGTATATGCATACAATCAGGTGCTGTGTAATGACTTTTGGCCAATGACTGCATATACTACAATGGTTCCATGGATTACTATGGAGTTGACAAAATTCGCATCACCTAGTGTGACTAGGCACCATAATGTCATAAAGCAATGTCTTTCTGGTGATGCTGGTGTAAATGAATCTACAATTCAGACAGTAACATGCAAATACAACACACTAATTATGTACAGGACTGTGACACTTGATAATGAGAGTAGGCAGTTATTCACTGGATTATATATTGACTGTATGCTGCTTTTTTCGTTTACAATTTATTCCTTCTACTTAAGAATCAGATTTTTAAAAACTGAGAAATAGCATGCCCTGTTACACAGGAAATACCTCACAAGCCTTATGTTTACTGATTCCCATGATTGGATCAAAAGGGCACACTGAACTGAGTGATTGGCATTGACCCTCTGAGTTTGAATAAAGACACCATGATGTTTGTACCATGATGAAAGTGACCAGCAACAGACCCCGGAATCCATACCACCATCCTTNAGTGATAAGTGACTGTGTATGTGCTTGTGCCTATGGAGCCAGTTTTATACAGTTGGGGAAAGGGCTAGCTAGACACATTACCAGGAGGCACAGCCCCTTATTCTCATGCCAAGGCTTCTGGACACAGGATAATTTCACCTTTTCTTCCCCACAGAGAAGTTTCTGTCCTACCCCTAAGGTCCTATGTCCATCAGTCCCACTCAAGGATACCAAGGACAATTTCCTTTCCTTAAAACCAATCCATTATAAGGATTAATCACATCTAAAAAATACCCTCAGAGCAACACCTAGAATAGTGTTTGGTTAAATAACAGGACACCACAGCCTAGCCAATTTGGCACATAAAATTAGCCATCACATATCCTATGTGTATATTTTCCCCCATCTAAATAATGGCTATTTTTTTTGTATTGAGAGATATTTAATATTTAATGTTCTTTGAACTTTGAGTGTTAAAATTTGAGAAATGTAGGATGGATAACACTACATGGGGAGATGCTCTGTGGGGCTACTGTGCCTGGTTTTGTATGTGTCCCTAAAGGAGAGACTGTGTCAGATTAATTCCTTCACAGTCACACATCCAGTGCAGGCCCAGAGCAGTGCAGACACCTGATGACTTGGAGATAACCAAGTAATGAAGGAAGGGAGATGGCTTCCTTCCCCTTCTCTACCCTTTTTGTGAGGGGGGGCTGACTCTTGTAGGCAGCATTTTCTAGTCGTCTATGTCCATGGCTCCCAGTAGGGCTGAGTCAGTAGTAGGTCCTGGTGGAGGATGGAGGAGATAGAAGTGAGAAGCTAGAGCATTGCCCTCCCCTTGGCTACTGTGGGTGGAGTCTCCAGTAGGTGCTATTCCTGCTTTGTGGTTCTTGATTCTCCAGGTCTCTTCTGGTCATTCTGCCTCTCTCTGTCTTCATAGCCTGGGGTAGTGGAGCCTTTCTGTTGTTGCTTATCAAGGTTGCCTCATTATCTTGTTCTGNTTCTCTCAGCTNTCCTGTCACTCATGAAACCAGAGGACTAGTCCCCTATGTGCAAATTCCTCAAGAAGAAGGCTTCTTCTTCCTTACTGAATCCTCATGAATACAGCTTTTCTGCCCCAGGATTCCTGGGAAATTCTCCACCCATGCACCGACTGCTGAAAGTTCATTGGAACAAACATGGGAGCTGCTATTTGCACTGGAATAAAGATGCTGCCATTCTTCTAGGAATTGAAAGGGTAGATAAGCATGTTGGGAGAGAGAATAGATGAAGTTGGGAGGAGGAAGTATTCCTAACAACAACTTCCAATGACTGGACCACACTGTGTGCTAAAGGTCTTGCAGACATTCACTGATTTTAAAAGAAGCCTCCTTGCCCTCACTTTACAGATNAGTGAGCAGGGACTAGTAAGTAAAATTGAACCTCCGGCATGGTCCCCTCCAGAGCCCATGGCCATTCTGTGCATCACAGCAAGAGAGATGCCATCATAAGCAAATGGATACATGTGTGTCAGGCATCGTGGTGCATGTAATCCTAGTACTGAGGCTGAGGCAGAAGGATTGCCATGTTGACACTATCTTGGACAGGACTTATTTCAAAAATTAAAAAAAGTAATGTGCACATATTTAACAATTTAAGTATAAACAGATATTAACAAGCTTAACATTAGTAAGCTTAATAATATTAAGAAAACTATTCAACTGGGATTTGCTACTCAGCAGTGGGAATGTTGTGTCTTTAATGTCCAAATCATCCCAGTAATGTCTGTGATGTCACACTTTGAGATTAGAGGCAAGCTGCACAACTAAGGGTCTGTGGGAATCCATGAACACTTAGCTATCACACTGGCTGTCACTTTAACAGTGGCATGGAACTACATTTTATGGGGTTTGCCACAGCAAGATCCTGTGCCTGATTGTCCAGGAGACCTTGTCTTTCTCACAGGTCACAGAGCAAACACTGTGAGAAACAAACCAATTAAATGAAGGAAGAGAAGTGAACAGGGAGCAAAGAGGGTCCTTGCAGTGTGCACAGTGGAGAAGCCAGACAGGAAAAGCCAAGAAAATGAATCTCAAAGACTTTTGAAACATTTAACCTTTCCTTGGGAGGACTTTGTGAAGAAGCCTACCTAGGAGTTTAGAATTTTCAAAAAGCCCTTTGATAGATGTGAAGAGCGGAGAATTCTTACTGAGCATAAACTGGACCAAACAGAGGCAGTAAGGACATTACCATGGTCCTTTCCAAGGAGATGGGAAGATGGCTCAGTGGTTAAAGCACGAGTTTGGATTGCCAACAGCACATAAAAGCCAGGCACCTGCAATCCTAGTGTTGGGGAGATGAAGACAGGAGGATCAATGAAGTTCACTGTCCAGTCAGCCCAGCTGAATCTGTGAGCATCGGACATAGAGAGTGAGAGACCCTGTCTTTAAAAGTTAGGCAGAAAGCAATAGGTGTCAACCTCTGGCCTCTACACAGGTGGTCATACATGTGTGTGCATATCTGCATACACACATGCAGTACACTAATGGGTACCCACATAAATACCATACACACCACACACACAACAACAACAACAATAACACACATACACACACTCACACACACACTCCAAGCAAAACTTAAACAAAACGAATCTGTTTTTACATGTAGTATGTTCATGACACTCCTCTTTGAGATTAGCATTCTCTCTGCTGTGACCTGTGATTCTCTTTGTGGCCATCTTGACTAACAGTGTGGCAAGGTGATGCTGTCTGATTTTCAAGGCTTCACAATAAGTCTGCCATGCTTCTGTCCTGCTACCTAGAGATGCTTGCTCTTGAGACTCAGCCACCATGCCATGAGAAAGCCCAAAAGAGGCCATGTACAGAGGTCACACACACACACACACACACACACACACACACACACACACACATTCTGGCCAATGGCACACAAGAGGCCCAGTTTACAGGCAACTGATCTCAACTACTGGATTCATAAGTAGTGATGCAGCCAGATGTTCCTGGGCTCAGCCGCTGAGTCTTCCCAATGGGTAGATCTTCCCAGCTGAGTCCCAAAGATTGAGAGAAGAGGCAAATGTCCCTGCTGTACTTTATCTGAACTCTTGAAACAGAATAGAGTAAAGCATTCACTTCAAAGCCATTAAGGTTTAGGGACTCTGTTAGATAGTCAGAACACTACACTTACTTTGGGTCCATGACTGTCCTCCAACTTGAGGCTATGTGAGGCCTGCTTTTCACTCCAAACTCTGTTTTTGTGTAATGGACACAATACCCCTCACTGTGTGCTCCCATAATCACTAATGTGGTTTGAATGTGAAATTATCCCAAATGGGCTCGCGGGCATGAATACTTGGTCCCAAGATGAGGGTGGTGTTTTAGAAGGTTGTGGGACCTTTAGGAAGTGGAGCCTCACTAGAATGAGTGGTTTACTATAGTTCTATAGCCTTGTCCTACTACCTGCCCATTCTCTGCTTTCTGATTTGAATATNNAATGTGGCAAGTTCACCCAAGCTCCTAATACCACACCTTCTCTGCCATGATGGACGGAGCCATCAATCTGTGAGTCAAAACAAACCCTTTCCTTCCTAAGTTCCTTTTATTTTTTCAGATATTTTATCATAGTAACTAATACACTGATGTCCCCCTCCACCAACAAGAACCATCTTACTTAGGGCAACCAGAAGAGCCAGGCTTACCCATGGTTCTCCAGCCACATGGAGCCTGGACAGTGCTATACCCACTCATCTACTTCTCAATTCTTAAAAGAAGATTTCANAGAGTTCCAGATTTACATGTTTGTGAACTTTGGTGGACAACATGGGTGCAGCTGTCACCTGGTCCCTGATAATTCACTGCCGTCCCTATCAAGTGGCTGGATTTCCTGACTTTGTAAGATGAGTCCCAGTTCTGGGCAAAATCTCCCAGTTTAATTTAAACCTTTAATNNGGCCATGTNAACTGTTGCTCCCTGTGTGGAAGAAGTTCTCAATTAGCCACCTCTTACCAGAGGACATTCCACACAGTATTTCTAGAGTGCTTCCTGTGTAGCTATGAGCCTCTTAGAGAAGTGGAGCCTCATGTCTGCTGCCCCTATTCTCAGAGTGGTCAGTGTAGGGATGAATGCTATTTGTGCAGTGAATATTGAAGTTCCCATGGCTCTGGCCTCTGCCATGAGGATTCAGTTACTGCCCTCCACCATCTTTCCCACAGCCTCAGCCTAATGTGGCTCTCAGGCCTCCCTCGTCTCTGCTGAGGTCATCCTGTCAATTTTTTCTTCAGACTCTACCCTTCTGAAGTGGCCTTTTACATTCTGAAGGTGATTCTTTCCTTTTATGGCTGTTCTGCTATGATTTGGAGCCCAAGATTGTTGACAGCCCTTCTGGATGCAGTGTGAGTNTGCTGTGAGTTGGGGGCCTCTCCCTGTTTTGTCTCAGCCGAAGCTGGGCTCTTTGGGCTGACTACCACAGCCACATGCTGATGTGCACACAGGTAATAAGTTAAACTACACAGCACCCAGAAGACAGCCCTTGAGACATTGTCCCTAGCATTGTGNATACTCCATCATCAACAGTGTTCCGAAAGTCTCTGGAGAGCTGGCATCCCTGACAAAACACAGTGAAGTGCTGTTCCTTTCCACACATGCTGATAAAAGAAGGCGAGTCTGGATTTGGGGCACAGCTTTCCATGATGGCAAAACATTATCTTTTCTTTATGAATAATAGAAGACACTTGGCTTNCTCATAATTTTTTAAAAACTGTAGTCATAGTAACACGTGTGTTGCCTGTTAATATGAGATCTACCACCCGCTTCTTAAAGACAACAGCTTAGTTTTACAATGTGTTCTTATGCCCCCAACAGAGCAATCTCTATTAGATTTGCAACTCAACCAAAGTAAGCTACGGGGAAAAAAACTGACTTTTCTGCTAGTGAGATTCCTGGCTATAACCCTTGTAGGGTGACATAAAAGTTTAGAACAAAAGAGATAGATNTCCAATGAAAAGAATCATGGGGGATTGTCTACCAGAGTGAGGGGTGTCTGTCCACACAAGCCACTCTCCGAAGGAAAGAGCCTAGCTTTCAGAATAAGCACTCAAATCACCAGAGACATTCCAGATGTGTCCAAGCCCAGGTGCCCTTGCNTCTAGTATAAAGGTGGCCTTGCTTTACATCTGTGAAGNGAGGGGAAAGAGAGCCTTTTGTGAATCCAGGCATCCCAGTATCTTGTTCACTAGANAGAGTGGTAAAATGGNGATTTGGTGGCCCCTCCATTGGGTGAGCTCCATGACCTCCCCAGGGTTCTGTGATAAATTATTACGAGGACTAAANTGGATCCAATNCACTGAGTGNGTTCCCATGGGGCCTCTGGCATGGAGGCNTGGTGGAGAGAGGCACAAGTTGCTCAGCTGAAAACTTCTGGTTCCTTGTCAGTATCCAGCCAATGGGCCTTGGTTCTAGGAGTGTTTGTTCATTCAGACTTTGTTTGCATATGTTAATGAAGTGTTTTCATTCAGAAATACAAACATGAAGAAGAGAGAGCCCC
>LZPO01097293.1:16347-33574 GCA_001675575.1 Neotoma lepida | reverse complement strand
ACAGAGACAGAGACAGAGAAAGCACCTGAGGAGGCCAAAAGTTTCAGATCTTCCTGGAGCTGGACTCACAGGTGGTGTGAGTTGCCTGATGTGAGGATTGAGCATTGAACTCAGGTCCTATGAAGGAGTAGAAAGCACTCTTAATCACTGAGCCGCCTCTCCAGCCTCCTAGACTACACCTCTTAAAGGTTTCACTGATATATTGGACACCAAGCTGTCAATACATGGACCCTGAGGAGACAAAGCATAGCCCTCATTTCCCCTCCCCCTCACATTTGTCCTGTGTAGTCATTGTCAACCCAGCTGCTGAGAGCCCTGTGGGAGTACTTGGTGTCTTTTAGCAGTTGAAACTTTGATTCTTTGAGGAGAGAAAAGAAGATGAAAATGAAGAGCCTAGAGCTTGGCTGGTCCGCCCAGGTTCTGGCTGGAAGGCTGTATCTNCATGCTGCCCACCTTTCTCACACAGCCACAACCCTGGGCTCGGCTGTGGGGGACCAGCCCCCACTTTTATGACCAGGGTACTCTTGAGCAGGGAGAAGTGGGAAATATTTAGGTAGAAAGAGATACCTAGATGACGAGANGAAAGACAGAAACATAGGTTAGCCTCAGGAGGACCTGGGTCAAAACCCACCAGCCCAGAACTTTATTCAAAAGAGCTTTTTATAACAATGCCAAGGGGTGAGGCAAATGACCTCCCCCTTGTTAGATACAACCAAGTGTAGACCCTTCCAAACACCTAGTACTCAGGCCCNTGGACCANTCATCCTCTCGTGCAGTCTGCTGGGTAAAGCTACTAGGAAACCTCAGTGGGCTCCAACACTGGGCACATTGCAGTTTGCTTTGACTCCTTTCTCCTGACATGGGGACACATTCCAGGGAGAAGTTGGAAGAATGCCTGCCTCACACACAGCTGTTCTGGTTCCGTAGGAAAGGACCTAAGCCTCCTCTCCCTGTCTCTTGGCTAGAAACCAGTAGACCTGCAACTCACCCTATCTTTTCTCTTTGTCTTTTTCTGCCATTTCTAGACCAGAAAGACNTTTATCTTGCATTTGAAAGTAGCTGTCTTCCAAGTCCCCCACTATTTACATTTTATCTGTGAGTACCATGTGTTGGGATCAAAGGGAGTGCTCGGAGCAGGAACTTAAAGCAGCATCTTGCCTGTAAGGTTCTTTTAGTGTTTAAATTGCACTTAGTTTTTACAGAAATAGTATTGTAACTAAAACATCCTAGCTAATAAAATAATCTATCTCTTCAGATTGTTTTGAGAAGTAAGTGGGGTTTTCCAAAATGAGCACTCTCTGCAGAGTCTAACGTAATCCAAAGCAGCTGTTACTGCAGGAGATTTGGTTGGTCTACCTTCCCCCATATCCCCATGTACTCAGGGTTCAGTCTTTCCCCATGCCCCCGTGTACTCAGGGTTCAGTCTTTCCCCATGCCCCCGTGTACTCAGGGTTCAGTCTTTCCCCATTGCCCCTGCGTACTCAGGGTTCAGCCTTTCCCCCATTCTCCTTGTGCTGGATAGTTTGATGTCAGCTTGGCACAGGCTGAAGTTATCTGAGAAAGGGGAACCTCAGTTGGGAAAATGCCTCCATAAGATTGGGCTGCAGGCAAGCTTACAAAGTATTTTCTCAATTAGTGATCAATGGAGGAGGGCCCAGCCCATGGTGGGTGGTGCCATCCCTGGGCTGGTGGTCCTGGGTTCTATAAGAAAGCAGGCTAAGCAAACCATGGGGAGTAAGCCAGTAAGCAGCACTTCTCCATGGCCTCTGCATTGGCCCCTGCCTCCAGGTTCCTGCCCTGTTTGAGTTCCTGTCCTGACTTCCTTCGATGATGAACAGTGGTGTGGAAGTGTAGTCTGAATAAACCCTTTCTTCCCCCACATGCCTTTTGGTCATGGTGTTTTGTCACAGCAATAGAAAACATAGCTAAGTCACCCCATGTACTGTGGGGTGTGCCTGTGCACACTCTGTTCAGTCCTTCTCCCATGTNCCATGTACTCAGGGTTCAGACTTTCCCCCTTGTCCCTGCATATTCTGGGTTCAACCCAGCCCATCTCCTAGAGGATTCCATCAGCCTGCATCTGCTCTTGCCTCAGGCCCTGCCTCCATCAGTGCACTGGTTTCTTTTGGTGCCTTCTCTTCTTAAGAAGTTTTGCTATGTTTGAGTCTTCAGAATTATTTTTGGNTCACTTATTAATAATAATTTGGAAACANAATTCAACAACAAGTGCTAAGTCATTGNTGTAAGCCAGCGTATGCTATTTTTGGCATGACCTTGGGGACAAACGCAGACTCTGATCTCTACAGAGGCCTGGGGCTAAAGCCTTAGCTCTACTGCTGACTGACATTAATGTCTCCTTGGGCAAATGGCCTTGCTCTCTGAATGAGCTTTTCAGTCTATGAATGGAGGTTGGAGTACCTGCCTGATAGGGCTTCTGTTTAGGCTCAAAGACACTGGATCCTNATCTCTGTTGTAGCCATGCTATCCAAATAATGTAAAATGATTACACCAATATACTACAGTGTAATACTAGTCAAATAATTCTAAATATAGTCAGTCCTTGGTATCTTCAGNGGATTGGTTGCTAGACTCCCTGACGACACCACAATCTATGGCATCCTTTTCACAAAAAGACATCGTATTTGCAAATAACCTTCGTGTGTTCTTGCATGCATTTTAAGTCATCATTATATTGCTTATAGCATCTAATGTGGTGTCAATATTATATAAATAGTTGCATTGTGCTGATTAGAAAATAAGAAAAAGCTTGTATGTGTAATACACACAATTTATTTTAAAATATTTTCAGTCTACACTTGGTTGAATCTGTGATGTGAAACCCTTGGATACAGAGGGTGACAGGTGTGAAACCCAAGGATGCAGAGGGTGGAGGGTTGATGTGTCTGGTTAGTTTGATTGTTACGATGTGATAAGATGCACTGGGGCTCCCCCCCCCATCATTATGGGTAGATGAATGCTTGAGTGTGTGTGTGTGTGTGTGTGCATGAGAGAGAGAAAAAGACAGAGAGAGAGATTTGAAACAAGAAGCTATCATCTGGGCTTAGACTCTGCCCTCTGAGAGAGTGTTATTCACAACCAGAACGGAGAATCAAATGCTTCTTACAATATGTGCTGGAGTCGTTTTTCTCAAAGGACAAGGTCACTGTTGTATTAACAGAAGGAATGATCTTTTGTCATGTGGGAAAAATTATTACCTGCTATGATGCAGTGTGGTTGTGACTTACATAAGCTTGTGAGGAAATTGGCTATAGGACATCTGAGTGGAGATTTGGGGCCCATCACTTTGACTGACTCTTTTATTTCTAAATAAATGTTTCACTTTGAAGGGTTTTAGGTTTACAGAAAAGTTGCAACAATATACTTACCCATGACCAATTTCCCTTGGTCACACTTTGCTTTGTGACTCCTAAGGTTGAGGCAGGGAGGAGGCTGTACTAAGACAGAGCATAAGTGTCCTTGGAGAGAGACTGAGTCACTAAGGGAGGAGTGCTGTGGTTTGAATGTACTTTGTTTCCCCTGGTTCATGAGTTGGATTCTTGATTTCCAATGTGACAGAATTGAGAAGTAGTAGATTTACGACATGGGGTCAAATGAGAGATGATTAATTTACGGGGGAGGGAATGCATGACTACTGGAAGTGTTAATACTGATCTCAAGAAATGACTTAGTCTGTTTGAGAGTCAGTTAAGGAAAGATTCCTCCCCCACTTTCTATCTTGCCATGTGAGCTCTCTTTTTCTTACCATGATGTCATCTGCCATGTTGTGAACTAATGATGTCATCTGCCATGTTCTGAGCTGATGATGTCATCTGCCATGGTGAACTGAGTTTGCACTTTCAGTCTCAAAAGTACACATCTTTATTTTAGAGTTATCTAGCCTTGGGTAATTTTGTTTTTGTTCAAGATGTGGTTTTTGTGCATAACCCTGACCATCCTGGAACAGGACCAGGCTAGCCTCGAACTCAGAGACCCACTTGCTGCTGCCTCCTCAGTGCTAGGATTAAAGGCATGTGCCATTACCACCTGGCTGGTATTTTATTATAGAAACAGAAAATGATTCATACAAGGAACTAGAAGCTGGGAAGAAGGAAGGGTGGAGGAGAGGGTGAGGAATATCCAGATGCAAGAAGTGGCAACAGACATCGAATTCCCCAAATATCCAGCCCCATCTCCATCCCACACAGGCAATGGAAAATACATTTGGAATATATTAGGAGGGGCTTTGCAACATGGCTTTATATTTCTTATTATTTCCATAGCATAGGAAATACCTATTGCTAAGTGGGATGTTCCCAATTGATACCAAAGTGCACTTTGAAAAAAAAAAATCCACCTTTAAAGCTAAAATCTCAGAGGATATTAATATATACATTAGATGTATAATAACCCACCTTTCAAATCTCTGCCTTGAGGTGTGGATCTGTCACAGGGGCTTGCAAATCCTTACAAGGGCAAGCTTGCCACCTGGAGCTGTTTCTATGTGTAGTCTCAGGACAGCTATATGAAGAATTAAAGTTCCTTATTACTTGGTCTCTCTCTCTCTCTCTCTCTCTCTCTGTGTGTGTGTGTGTGTGTGTGTGTGTGTGTGTACATGCATGCACGTGTGTGGACTTACATGTACATGTCACGGTTGTTTGAGGGGGTCAGAGGAAAGGTGAGTTCTCTCAACTGTGTTTTTGAAGCAGGGTCTCTTGTTTCCACTGTGCTATGTACTCTAGGCTGGCTGGCCGGTGAACTTCCATCCAATCTCCTGTCTCTGCCTCCCCCCTTGCCTTGGAGTGCTGGGGTTACAGGTGTGTGACAGCACATCAGGCTTTTCACACTGTCTCTTGGGATCACACTTANGCTGTCAAGTTCTCAGAACCAACATCTTTGCCCATTGGCCCAGCTCTGTGATCCCTATAAGAAATTTTAACTAGAGAGGAATCATATTTGCTTAGTTAGCATTATTTCAACCTGCTGTTATAACTCCTCTCTGAAGTCATTGCAGACATTAGAGNGAGGGGTAAGGGGTTCCTGAGAGGAAGGTCTGTGTGGGTTCAAGTGCTGGGGTCAGATGGTGCACTGGTCAGGAACCAGCTGTCCAACTAATGTGGAGCTAGTCAGAGCTGCAGCAGTGCCAGGGGGAGGGAGGTGATTCCTGACTATCACCTCCTGGAAATCCTTACCTGGGCTCCTGCTGTTTCTTCCAGGATAACAGAGATGTTCTCTGGGTTGAGCTTTCTGTGGGCATNTCCTCTGGGCTTCAAAGCTTATAAATCATTCCTTCCCGTGAGCAGCTTGGGTGATTCTCCAAGGCCCTGTTGGCAAGTGACTGACAAGACAATTTGGTCTGACAATTTCTTGAGCTGATTCGTCCACTAAACTGGGCTCGTTTAGGTTTCTGGTAAACTGGATTTGAGGAGGTGGGGTGGGGGAGCTGAAGGCATCCAGAGGAAGGAGGGAGTCTTTTCCTGGATGGTCTGAAGGGAGAGTAGTGCAGACCCTCTAGGAAGCTCCAGGCCTGTAGAGATGGGAGGTTGCGAGGTCTGCTATTGTTCTCACAAAGATGGTGTGTTAGCCAGGGTTCTCTTGAGAACCAGAACAGACAGCATGAATATATATATCAAAAAGGACATTATGAGAGTGGCTTGCAGGATACAAGCTGGGTGGTCAAACCCTGGCCATATTCACAATGAGGAGGCTGGGAACCCAGCCGGTAGATGTTCAGTCCACAGGACAAAATGCCTCAGTAGTTCCAATATGGCACTGAAGGCCCAGAGGATTACTGGAGAGCTTCAGTCTTCAGTCTGTGTTGGAAGGCCAGAGAAGCTAAGTTCTGATGTCAATGAAGTATGACTGAAGCAGCAGCATAGCAGTTGCACCCCGCAACAAGGTGCAAAGCACACAGGCAAAAGCAGCCATTTCCCTCTCAGGCTTCTTCCCATCTGAGTCTTCATCAGAAGGTGCCGTCTATTCTGGGGAAAGGTATTCTAGAAAACNNTCTCACAGACCTTCTCACAGGCATTTCTCTTAGCTGATCCCAGTTAAGTTGATACCACATATAAACGTCACAGATGGAAACACCCAGTCNGGATGCTCTTTACAAAGCCACATGACTCACCCTGTGGCACCTGGGCTCCAACTGAGTATGCCACTGAGCACAGGTCCTGGTGAGAGAGATGAAAGCAGCCTTTGCCTTATTTTTGCTGTGTTTTGTGTGGAAAGGAAAAGTGGCCAGTGTCCTTTTNTTTATTAAATTTGTTCCCTGACATAGTCATACATAAATGCAGTGCAATCTGATTTTTCTCTCCCCCACCTTTCTTCTCCTCCCTCCTATCCTTATCAACCCCCTTTCCTAGCTACAAGTCCCTTTCCATATTTATGTGTTTTTGTTTGTTTTCTGACCCAGTGAGTTTAAGCAGGGCTGTCTGTGTGACTATGGGTTTGGAACTTTCCACGGGAGCCTTGTAGAAGATTACACAAGTGCTGACAGCGGCTTCCCATTTCTCAGAGTTTATCATTGGCCAGTAGTTTGTTCGGGGTGGGACGGGGCTCTCAGACCTCTCTCCTGTCCATGTCTATTCTTGGGCAGGCTTGTTGTAGGCAAGCATGGTTGCACTGAGCCATTACTGGAGTCATGTAACCTGCCTGGAAACAGCAAGTATATTCAGGTGTCCAGTGACTTCTTTGCAGGACTCATGACACATGTGCATTTGACNCAACTGTGAACCTGGGGAGAGTGTCCAAATGCTACTGCCACTCACTCCACACCTCCAGCTTGCTCATGTGAGTGATGAAGAGTTCACACCATGAGAGATGCAGCTGAGGGACAGAAGAGATGTGGTTCTGGAGTCAAGAAANTTGGACTTTTATTTAATTTCTGGCTCTTAAGATTGATGTGAGTAGGTCCCTGGTGCAGACCACCTGTTCCCTCTGAGCTGAAGCCGTCCCATGGATGGCAATTGATGCTTGGATTCTTTTCTCATCAGGGCTNCTATGAGGGCATGACAAGGCTGGAGACGTAGGGATACTTTGTAATCCCATAGGGTGTGATGTGCAGTGAGGGGTGGAACCTGAGGTCCTGCCACCTGTTGACATCGACTGTCATGCTCCTTGCCATCGCATCTTCCAAGTATCCCTGGCTCTCAGCTTCTTGGCATGGGGACTCAGGATTTTTGTGTTCACCTTTCTCCTGCCTGAAGGTGCTCCCTGTTCATACTCTCAGCCCTCCTTGGGCAGAGTGAACTCTTGGCAACTTCTCAGCTCCACAGCTGAGACTCAGTTTCTAACTGGGTTCCTTTCTGGGACAGGCTACATAGGAAAGCTTGCAGGAGTTCTGTCTTTGCATGTTAGCATGCATAAGAATGATACCTTCCCAGAACGGAAAACATCTCTTGTTTTCTTCCAGTAAATCAAGGCGGGAGGTACATTTGTTTAATGGCCCCTGTCCACAGCTAATCCAATTTGGTAAGTGACTTGGGAAAATGCTGACCTGACACTTTGGAAAGTGGACTCCAAGGAAAGGGTCTGGGAAGCAACATGCAGGACTGTGAGCAGAAAACTCAGCATTAGAATACACANATGGGCCAGGGTGTCCTGTCCACTCCCAGTGCAACATGCATTCACACATGTANACATTTGCATATACTCATGTGTGTGTATGGGTGATGGCTTTTGCTTCCGGCTCTTAATTGAATTTCCACCCATATATCCATTGAATGTCTGTCTGACTATTAGAACTACAGCTTCAAGGTCCAGAAAGTAGACCTGCCCACAGTGGTTAATGAACAATGGCACTATAGGGACAGGCACACATTTACTTCAAATAATAAGAACTGTGGTAGGCAGAATTATGTCTTAGTCTTCAGAACCTATGAATATGTTACATTATATGCAAATAACTTTTCATTTCCATATTTTATTTATTTAATTATTATTTATTTATTCTGAGATAGGCCTTACTACATAGCTCATGTTGTCCCCAAACTCAATATGTGGCCCAGGCTGGCCTTGAACTCACAATTCTCCTGCTTTAGCTTTCCTAATGCTGGGATTGTAGATGTGAACCACCACACCCAGCCAAGAAACTTTTTGAGTTAATGGGGTCCAGATGAGAGAATCTTGGGTGGACGATGCAGGTGAGCCCACTATANTCGCAAGAGTCCCTATAAGAGAGTCAAGAAGGATAAGGAAGAGAGAAATTGTGTTGATGGAGGCAAGAGCTTGGGTGGTATTCCTCGGAGAGAGAGGAAGGCAATCATGAAGAGGAATGCAAATAGTCTCTTTAAAGGAAAGACAAAGCAAACTGAGTCCAGCCAAACCCAGTGGAGAGGAGACACTCTCAGAGGAGACAAGCCCCACAGACACAGTAGTGGGGCTCACCACACCTCAAAGAGATATACAGCCTTTTAAACCAGGTTTAGGGACCCCCAAGAGAAGTATTTGAGCCACGTGGGCTCCTCACAGCCTGGAGCTCTAGATGCAGGCTGACAAGTGCGGAGTGCGGCGGGACTCTTAGCCACATTGATCCCGACACTAAGCTCCTATTAATGGAGTCAGAGGAGGCAATTGCTTTCTTGGCAGCCACAGGCCGCTGACAGCTCACACAGACCTTACAGTCAGAGGCACCCTGATGGCCCTGCAGGCAGCTGGGAGCATGAAACTTGCACTCCTCGGCCTCTGAGCCCAGTGTGGCTGCCCACTGGCCTGTCATGTGGGCTGTCACTTCAGCTGCCAGCCTCTTCTATGATGAGGACCCTCGGCTGTCTGTGCTACACTGGGCCCTTTACATGCTCCTAACCTACCTAAAGGGCAGCAGGAATCTGTAGTGGGCTGACTGATCACAGAACTCCCCCCTTCCTCNTCAATGTTGCCACTGCACTGGCCTTCCCTGGATTTTGATCTCTGCGGCTTGTGCCTGCCCTCTGTACATGGAGGCCCTTGCTGATCTGTTTTTTATGTCTTCTAGGTCCTGTCTCCTCAGATTCACTCCAATGGGCCTGGTTTGGGTTTTGACTTCTGACCTTGTGCATCTTGGCCAGGGCTCAAAGTTTCCCCTTTCTCTTGCCACATGAGGTCGTCACAGGCAAGGACCCCTCCTCAGCCCCCTACTGCACCCTCCAAATCATCAGGTTGGTCTCTTGTGCGCCCATGATGCTTTTTGCCTTTGTTAGTTTCTCACCATTGTTACTTGGCAGGATGCTCCAATTCATGCCAGCCCTCACTTGTGAACCTGTCCATCAAGGAAGCCCGGGAGGTGTCACCATCTGTCTCACTGACTCAGTGGACATTCTTACCCACCTACAGACAACTGAAAACTGTTCTGAGTTTGGTTCTTATGGGATGGGCTGCAGAACAATGGGTGAAGAGGCCAGCTTATGAGGCCCAGTCTTCATTCTGTTGTGTGATATGGCAAATCTCTTGAACTTTCTGGTCCTTTGTTTCATGAGAGCTAATTCTTATAAGGACTCACTGTTCATGACTGTGAGGCTTAGAGGGACAGTAAGGGCTTTTCTGTGTGAGGTTCCCTACTGCTTAGCACATAGTGTGGCCACCAAAGCCTGGCTTGTCATAGTTGAATTAAAACACCCTTTGCAGACCATGTTCTAAAACCATGAACCAGACTCTNGAGCCAGGCTGTGCAACCCATCCTATCTTTGTTAACTGGACAATTGCCTCATGTCTCTGCTGTGCACTATTATGTCCTCTTGTATAATGCATGATCTTTTAAAAAGAAAATTAGGCAGAAGCAGGTGATCTCTGTGAGTTTGAGGCCAATTATATGTCTNGGAAAACTAAAAAGAAAGAAAGAAAATTAGGATCTGTCAATCATTGTGGTACAGTGAGTCCAGCCCAGGGCAGCTCAGAGCTTCATGTCCAGCTCTGACCCTATGGAGGCAGCTCAGGGGATGAAGTGTCTTTCTAGGGCATACTTCATATAGAAGGTCTCCCTCAGAGAGTCTTCTCTTAAGTCCCTGGCAGTTGCTTTGAGGTGTGGGAAAGATCCAATAAACTCTCTGGCCTGAGGAGTGAGGTCTACCGCTCTTGGCCTGACCATTGAGAAAGACCAAAGAGCAGAAGGGTCTCAGAGGCCCCGAGAAGGAAGAATAGAGTGGCACACTAACAGGAATGCCCTTACTAATGTTACTGTGTCTTCTGTCCCATGATGTCATAATGTTACCTCTCTAACCTTAACAGGAAGGCCCTTCTTATGAATGTAGAAACAGGCTCAGGCTAGCCTGGAATTAAAAGATCCTGTTCCCTTCCCAAATGTGTTACTTCCCATATGCCATGCTACCTGCCCTCACCCTGTGGTTCTGTCTACCTGGCGTGCATGAAGGCTAGCTAGAGGATGTTTGTGCTCCTACACATGGACCAGCCACTCAAGCCACCTTTTTGTGGCCAACAGGAGGTGACACAGCTGGCCCCATGGTGGCAGTGGCTAGGAGATGGCAGTCAGGTGTGTCCAACCTCTTGACATAGCAACATAGTGTTGTCATCTACAAATCTGACACTCAAAAACTGCATAATCAAGTCACAAATAAGTCACAAAAATAAAAATAAAAAATAAAACTTCACAATGTCATAGAGTTGCGATTTTGTGTGTCTGCATTCACAGCTATTTTTGGTTGCTTGAGTCTGTAGGTTGGACACAAACTTAGTTGCATGATACTCAGGAGCCTGGTCAGTGGTTGAGTGATCCTCGATGAAATATCAACTTCCTTGAGCCCACAAACACACATTTCCAGGGTGGCCCCTGGAACTCTGCCCCTTCTTTTTTTCTCTGCCCCTTTTACCGTCCCATTCTCTCCCTCTGTCTTTCTCCTTCATCCCCATCATTCTCTTTCTCCGTCCCATTCTCTCCCCTTTCTTCTCCTCCTCTCCTCCCTCCTCCCCTGCTTCATGCCCTCAGCTCCTCACCAGCATCACAAGGACCTGGCAGGAGGCAGAGTGAGCCTCCATGTGGCAGAGTAAATGCTGAGCTGTGACAATCCTGTCTGCCTCAGAAAGAGAGGTTTTATGTAGTTTTTGGCATTTACAAATCCTTTGTGAAAAGGTCACTCTGTTCTTGGAATCTTTTATTAATGCTGAAGACTGGCCCCGGAAATGTCATGTCTTTTTACCATGATATTTACTCAAAAAAGTATGACTAAGCATCGGAAATTCTATCAGCAGCTCGACCCCGGGAAGCTCGGGGCTCTGCGGGGACAAACAGATGCTGTTTTCCCTNGAATGTGGTTGCTCCCATCTCTTAGAATCCTGAGTGGGGAAGAGGAAAGGACAAGAATAGGTGCTACCTGGGTGTGCACTGCTGCTGTCTCAGCAGCCCCAGAGGACAAGCTGGGCATCTGAGCTGGAAAGGAACGTGGCGTANATGCAATTCTGCATCCCCACCTTGTGGATGTGGAGACTGACGCTCAGAGAGGGGAAGATACCCATTGCATCAGCTAGCAAGTCAAGGGCAAAATGGAGACTGAAGGCTGGGGCTTCTGCTCCTGTGTTGGCAGGCAGGGTTCTTCACTGCAGTCCAATGTATCCTGCAGTGGAGAAAACACAGGNCTGGGTCACCTCCATTGCCGCCCCTGTCTCCCTGCCTTGCTGCTTGGAGCAGCAGATACCTCTCCTTGGAGCCCTGTTGCCTTTTCAGATGGTCTCAGGGCCTTTGGGCAGGGAGGGGCCAAGGTTTATTCCATTATTGTCTGTCTCAAATTGCCACAAGAAATTCAGCAGGCTGGGGATTCTGACATCAGTCACTTGTTTCCTCTCTGTCTTGAGGCTACAAGTCTAAGATTGAGCTCAGCATGGCTGGGCGTTGGGCTCTATTCCTGGCTTGCAGATGGATGCTTCTCACTGTGTCCTCATATGACCTCTTCTTTGTGCTTGTTGGAGTGGAGAGAGGATGCTCACCCTTTCTAATATCCTCCTTAGAACATTCATTGCATCTCAAGAGTGTCACCTTTACGACATCATTTAACCCTGGTAACCCCCAAAGCCCTCCTTTCCACCATTGTCACACTGGCTGCTAGGGCTTCAACACATGAATTTTGGTAATGACCGGGTAAACTGTCCTTGTGTGTCTGAACATGCTTTGTTATCGTTTTGCCTCTGGATGAAGCCCNGAAAGGAAGGAAAGTCTAGCTCTGCCTGCTCAGTCCATCAGAGGAGCTTACATCTCAGGGAGGAAGGCAATCCTCAAGCAAGAGGACCAATAGGCAGAGGGGATGGAGAGAAGACTGAGTGTTATTTTAGTGTTTATTCTGTCTTCAACTACCCATCTCCTCTCATCCATTTCAATGGCCTGAATGGACCATGAGACCAGAGGCTGAGTCAGTTACAGCCTCCCTCTCCTTTGGCCAGATTTAGTACTTCGGGCTGGGGATGTGACTCCTGCGTAGCCAGTCAGTGCTTCAGGGACATTTGCTTGGACTCTGAGTTCCTTGTGGATTTGAACCTGGAAGGATGTAGTATCAGTGGTAATCTTATGTGACACAGGCTTACTCTTCATGAGGTCAGAGTTTAGTCTGCATACCAATGACCATACCTGGAACATGAAAGTCTTAATATACATTTGCCAGTAGTGTATTTTGGAACACCTATATCCAGCCACACCTGCAGCAAGCCTATTTCTAAATATTGGTTATNTAAAGCCCACATATTTCTTCTTCTTTTATTTAAGCCAATTAAAGTCAGATTGTCTGGTCACTTGCAATCTAAGTCAGTTAAGGTATGAGGTTAAAGACAAGAAACTGACCCTACCCCAGCTTCTGATCCAGCTTGGAAAAAGCAGAGGCAGTCTTCCTGAGAGCTTCCTCTGCTGGTGGCCATTGGAAAACATGTTGGGAACAAAATTTCTGGTGGGTTTCTTGTGACTCACTGGATTGAGTGACTGGCAGGACCTAGCACTGAGGCTTTCCCGTCTGCAGTGGGGAAGAGGGTGGCCCAGAACTGATATTCTTCCTGTAAGGGACATTGCTATCCAAACAAGTGGTATCAGCAGCACATGACCAGGGTTTTCTCTTGTCTACTGACAAGATGTCAGCTCCATCTGTGGCTCATGGTCAGCAGGGTGAGAGAGGAAGCAGTTGTTGTGTGGACCATGCATATGTGACCACAGCCATAAGCAGGAATTCCACGCACTTGTTGNGCAGGGCCTGCTCNAGAAAGTTTGCTTGTTTGCAGAAATCCACCTCCTCTGAGCCTAGAAATCCATCCCCTCTGAAGATGAACAGTAATGAGAGGCCATGGATCTTGGCATGCCACATGCTTTAGGGCTGGTCCAGAAAAATCTCAGGGAAGTAGAACCCAGCATCCTCTGGTAGCCTGACCTGGCCTCTGCTGTTCCAGGTCCTCTTAGGGACAGGGGACCATGAGGCCCTGACCAGTGGGTACTGATTGGGCCTAGAACAACAAGGCAGGGTCCCACTGGTAAGCAGCATCACCAGCCCTGTTACTGCCCTTCCTGTCTCTGTCATTTATGTAGTGAACAAAGGAGAATGGGGTGAACTGCACCCCTCCTCCTGCAGGAAAAAAATGAGGAGCCAGACCAGGCTGGGTGACTCAGAGGTACTTTCAGACACATATTGGTTTCTTGGTGTGAAAATAGGCCTAGGGAGTCAGGAAATGTAGCTCTAATAGGATAAGGGCCTGCCATCATTTCACAGTGGGTGGCATGAGCCATCTAACAGAATAACTCACACTTCCCTCATAGGCTAGAATGTGACGTCTTCAGAAGAAAATCAGTTCTTTGATGGAAAGAATGACTCAGCCCTTAAATTGTCAGGAAAAGAATGGATGGTCTTCTTGGTTGAAAGGGTGAGCCTGANGTAGACCTGAAGCCAGAGGAGGGCAAGTCCTGGGCATCTAGCTGCAGTGTAGTAGGCTATGTGCAGGAGAAAGGGCAAGGTTCCAGAACTGCTCAATGGACCGTCCGAAGGAAGGGTGTGGGTACACCACGCAGGAGGGGTCAGACTTAGGGGTAAGGCCAGGCAGAAGGTACAGAGAGACTAGTGGGAAGGAGAAAGAAAAAAAGGAGTGTCCAAATGAGATCTCACTCCTTTTCCTCTATCCTATGACATGTAAGGTCAGGATGCAAGACTAGAGGTCCCCACAGTGCTGTGTGTATCAGGAGCCCTGGAGGGCTTGTGAACTGTGGCTTGCTGGGCTGTGCTCCGAGAGTGTCACACACAGCAGGTCTGCTGTGGAGCCTGAGAAATGGAATGTCTAACAAGTGCTAAATGTTGCTGAGGTTGCTGATCAGAGGCGCGCACTTGGAGAGCTGCTGGCCTACTGTCGAATGCCCTGCTGCTGCCGGCTGTCTGAGGATGCTTGAACTCTTCAGGCAAGAGCTGCTCCTGTGGTCTGCAGAGATCGGCCTGAGAAGATAAAACATTGATGGGGGAGAGTAGGGCGGCCTTCCTTCTCTCAGAAAACAGACCACAAAAGATTGNTTCCCAAGTCACTCATGGCCCCAGCAGGCAAAGGACCTCCCTTTCGTAGGATATAAAGAAGGGTCTCAGCTTGGGTGGTTCATTCCAAACATGCCTTGCACCCTGGGCTGAGGTTTGTGGAGGGTGCAGCATGTTGAAGTNGGAAGCAGCCCGGGGACATAGCCCTCGTTGCAGGAATTGGTGTCAAAGTTCATGCTTGTCTTGCCTCCCCTGTGTTGTGTGACACCGTACGGACGACACTTAATCCGCAGTGCCTCGATCTTCCTATCTATAAAATGGAGCAAAGAACNTGCCCGCTGTATGGTTCACAGAGATTGCTTTGGGAGAATGAGGCAATGGATGGGAAATTAATATAAATCACAGGCAGTGTACTATTCTTTTATCTTCTGGAGCAGGGGGTTGCGTCCAGGGTCTCCCTCCCAGATACCAGAACCCACAGATGCTCAAGTCTCTTACATAAAATGGGATACTGTTTGCATAGAACATACAGACATCTTTCTGCATGACTTAAATAATCTCCAGGTTATTTAATGTCCAATGCAATGTAAATCATATGTAAGTAGTTGTTAATACTGTATTGTTTGGGGACTAATAGCAAGAAAAACTCTCTACTTGTTCAAGACTCACAATATTTCATTTCTGATTATCTCAGATCTATGGTGGGCTGAATCCACCAATGTGGCTGGAATCCATGCCTCTGAAGACTGACTATGGTTATTATTATTTTTAACTTTTAGCCAAGGGAGAAGTGAGAAAAGGGGATGTTGTGTAGGGGAAACCCTACCTCTTATAAGGTTGGTTTCTTTTCCTTTTGTCCATATTTTCAGAGAATTCAGATTTTGAAAATAATTGCACCAGGCAAAAGTCCCCACTTTTTTGAGCTATGTCCTGTGCTGGCCTTCACCAGGACTNNCATGAACATGGAAGATGGGAGTGAGTTCTTGGGGTNTGGAAAATGTTGGAATGTTCTAAGTTCAAACTGTACAAATATTCCTTCTTTTGAGATTTGATGTTAATATCAGAAGNCTCTGGTCCATGACAGCATCCTCAGAGATTGCCTAAGTGCAAGGACAAGTGGCCAGCATTGTGTCAGCCCTGCCTTATCAAACCTCTTCTATCTTGTGGGAGCTTTAGGGCTAAACTTCAGCTATGAAGGCAGGCACTGATGTACCCATTTCAGAGATGAGGAGGCTGAGGTCATGGGGGTTGAGTTCCTTGATTAGAGTTACAGTTAGTGGGCAGTGGAGTCCTTGCTCTCTGACTGTGTCCCTCTGCTTCCAGACACCAAGCTCTAAACTGTGAGATGTTTAAGAACTATAGCAGGGAACTGCTATCACNATATCCCTCCATTGATTTTTTAGTGCTCAGAGCAATTCTCTTGATCCTTATTTTCCTAGTTGAACAAATATCCAGCTCCTTGTCTGTATCAACAGTGACAGAATAGCCTACATGGCCTCCTCTGNGCCCTGGACCCTGGGTAACAGATCCTCAGCCCCAAGTGACCACAGATACCTGGAGGTCAGAGGAAAGAGGTTTTTACAAGCCTTCTTGCTTTGTTGTTGTCTCTTTTTTTGTTGTTTTTTGTTCGTCTACTGCCTGGGAAAATTCCCAGCTTGTCCCTGTCCCCACCCCCCACCCCAAAGCCACTTTGTTGCGCTGGCATAATTTCTTACAATAACATTAACATACCGCTGGAGCTCATTACCTTCCGTGTAATAGTTCCCTATTGAACTGTGTCAGACTAATCATGTCAGTTCCTTTTCATTCCAGTTTAGTGCTTCTCCAGAGAGCCACAGTGCAGCACTGGTAATAATGATTAAACTGCTGTCTAATGCTCCACTGGATGGCCAAACCAAACAGGGAAATTCCTCGTTGAAGATGGGACTCACACAGCCCCACACTTGATACNATTTGCTATTTTAAAAGCCATTCCCTGGTGGCCATTTCTACGTGACATTGCAGAGCTGGCATTGCCGGGGAATGAGAGGACAAATCAGAGAAGGAAATAACTTTGCAAGACCTGTAGTAACCAAGAGGCAGCTCAGGTGCTTTCCACTGACCNGGGGAGCCTTGGAGTTCTGATGGGGACCATCTGGAGCTGCTCAGCCTGTGGAGGTGGGAGCAGGAAGAGGCCAGGGTAATGAATCAGGACAAGCCAATATCAAATGCTTAAAGCTCTGTTGCCAGTGTCAGCCGAAACAGCCCCGGGAAGATGAATGAAATGAAGTCATTTTCACCTTCCCATAGTAGTCTGGGAGAGCTCTTTGCTGGAGCTCAAGTCGAACATGCCTTTGTCTTTTTGCATAAAGGAGCTGTGACAGAGGGTTGATGCTCTTTACCACCCAATGGGATGCAAATCTCTTCTGAGAACCCATCACCCACCATTATGATTCTAATAACAGCAGCTGGCATCAAATGAGTGGCTACTTTGCGAAGGCATTGAATTGAGCTTTCATTTAAGCCTCAGAAAGAACTTTATGGGTGAGTGTCTTATGGCCCCATTTTGTAGATGAGAATCTGGGGTATAGGGAGAATAAGTAATTTAAAGTCACTCCTAGAACCTCCATATTTAACTACAAAGGCCAGAATATATACAAAGTTATATTCTCTTATCATTCAACCANACAATANGATTGGGATTGTCTGCCCTCCCACCTTGAGCTGTGTCCTCAGGNACTTTGTGAGCATGGTGGACACAACCTCCACCTTCTCGGGTCACAAATCAACAGATAATATTAGTACAGAATGAACCATTCTGTAAGGTAAGGATGGAAGCA
>LZPO01097293.1:0-15622 GCA_001675575.1 Neotoma lepida | reverse complement strand
TTTGTCCTTTCATGAAAGTGGTATTCCCATGACCCAAACACTTCTCACTAGCACTACCTCTAGCTAGTGCCACACAGGGAATCATGCTTCTAACGTGAACTCTGGGGCACACATTCCTATCAGAGTAGGTGGCATAAGCCATTCTGATAATGATCATGTTATCCATCAGGGAGGACCAGCCAGCCTTGTTACCACTTGTCCAGGAACTTGCCTAAGTTGTGCTTGCATCTTAGTATTTTACGGAAGGTAGAGCTCGTAAGAACCCAAATTGTATGGAAATTTGGCTGAGAAAATATCAAAGCAAGTGTTGAAGGAGTTGCTTGGCATCTCCTGAATGCTTATAGTATGATGCAAGAAAAGACAAATGATTCAAAGATGTTATTGAAAAACCTAAAAGGAGTTCAAACCTAGAGATTGGGAATCCCCAGGATGAACTGCAAAGGATGAGGAAGTTTGCTGTGAGATGTCTTTCTGTATGCTNTGAATATGTGTGGCTCCCAGTGGATAATAAATAAAGCTGTTTTGTTCTATGAAAAGAAAGCTTACAGCCAGGAGGGAAATCCAAGCAGAGATACAGAGAGAAGGGCNGAGTCAGGAGAGACACTAGCCCACTGCTGAAGGAGCAACAGGATGCCAGCAGACNGGTAATGCCATGGCCACNTGACAACATATAGATTAACAGAAATGGGTTAAATTAAGTTATAAGAGCTAGCTAGCANGAAGCTTGAGCCATAAGCCACATAGNTCATAATTAATATAAGCCTCTAAGTGATTATTTTATAAGTGGCTGAAGGACCTTGGGGCCGGGTGGGACCAGAGAAACTTCCAGCAACAAAAGTTTGTTTGAGACAGTTTGTGGCCATCTGATAAAAAGGTTGGTTAGACAGCCACCTAAATAGAAGCCAGAGATTATTGTTTAAGAACCATCCACTTGAGGCCTCAAGGGCATCCCAAACAACACAAGCTATTGCTATTACTCTTGGTTGCCTAAAATAATGAGATGGGACACCCACCCTTATTGCTGAAAATATTACTTTTAATGCAAAACTTGATGAAATCAACATTGACTGACAGGTAACTCCCCACCTGATAGCTACCTTANATAGTGCCAGAAGGTGCTGTGCAGGCTGTTGGGGGAGGAACATAGTCTCACACAGCATTGCACCCTGCATGCTACAATTCTCACCTGCCTGGCAAGTCACAGGTGGCTGANTTTTCACCCACTTGTACATATTGGCATGACAGTTATGGAGTCACCAGCTACCATCTGACTGGATATCAGGCTTGCTCCTCAGTAGATCTCATGCCTGGTATTGTAAATCTGGTCAAAAGCTCATGATTGAGGAGATCATAGGCCCTAGGGACAACCTACTGCCCATCGATTTGTGTTGCTCTCAACTTTGATCAGAGAATCTTCTTCTTGCAGTGGGTAATGATTAATGCAGAGACTCATAACTGGTCAAAGTGCTGACTGTAAGTAACTGTGCGTGCTCAATTGTGGATGGGTCATCTCTATCAATCTTCTTCCATCCAAGGCTTGGAGAACATGGTGGAAGAGTGGATGGAAAGAATATAAGGACAGACAGATGAGGAGAGCTATGAAATGCTGACTTCTGGACATGCCATGTCTATTGCACACATCAACTCACAACACCTGTGATTACCTGCTCAAGATTTGCATAAAATCAAGCCAGTCAAAATTCCAGCATGAATGGGGGTTGGCAGAGAAGCTATTAGCAGTTGATGGTTGCTGAAGAAGGGAAAGTCACTCTCCTTTGGGGACATGGCCATGCCGCAGTGGATGGCCTCACACTCAGATACACACAGGCAGCATTAATTACACATAGGTTATTAACAACAAAAAAATGAAGACATGAAGTTGGGAGGGTGATGGGTACAAGGCACTAGGGAGAGATGGAGGGAGGTAATGGTAGAGGGATATGATCAAAATACACTGTATAAATGCTGTCTCTTATACACATCTAGATGTGTATAAGAGACAGGTTTAGTGGTTGCCAGCAATTATAATAAATTGATTAAGATCTCAAGTACTGGAGTTAGGCTGCGTGAGTTAAAGTGTTACAAAGATGGATAAATCAGTTTGAATTTCATGTATCAATTCCTTGAGATATTAAATGCAGAAAGGGGGTAGTTTCACCGTAGAAAGCTCTCTGCATTAAGTGCTATGCTTCATATAAATGAGTTAAGTATCTGGCTTATGGCAGGAACTATCAATAAAAGGACCCAACCACTGGACAGGGGATCCAGAGACTGCAAGAACATTTCAAAGGAGAGGCCACAGGTACTGTTGGTCACTCCAGCTCTACTGGCTCCAGTAGGCTCCAGTGTGGTCACCTCTCTGGGAGTCACAGGTGGCTGACTTTTCACTAAGCATGTGCGTATCCCTAGTACATGAAGTCATGGCTATAGGGTGNCTTAACCTNGATNTCTAAGAATGGAGCTGCTGGGAGCTGTGGGAATAAAACCATGGCACAAAACTAGAGAGCTTCTGTTAGGACATCATTCAGCAGGACCACAGGAGAGAGGCTGTCTTCAAGAGCACAAGACAGCAGAGGCCTAACATTTGANTCTAGCCCCAAAGAACTACAGGCTTGTCACTCCAGGCTGTGAGAGCTGTGGGCTTGTGCTAATTCAGCAAAGCTATAGGAGCAGGGCCACCTGGAACTTTAGGGACAACTCCCTACCCTGTATGGCTATGTATGAGGGTAGGACCTCCACCAAGGAAAANGCATTGCTATGAAGATGATTTTCAAGTTGTAGGGTTTTGTATGTGCTTGAGACCCATCATCCTATCTTATCTATCATCTATCTATCTATCCTATCACCCATCTATCTACCTATCATCTATCAACCAATGAATCAACCAATCATCATTTATCTAGCTGATATCACTATGTTGCCTAGGCTGACCTTGAAGTCCTGGCTCAAACACTCCTTCAGTATCTGCCATTGCACTCAGACTTCTTATCCTTTAGTGCTTCTCCCTTTTAGAACAGGAATCTCCATCTTGCCTGGACCACCACTATATTTTGGAAACACAGATCTTGTTTGAGTATCTGTATCTGATTTAGATGATAATCAGATAACACTTAAAACTTCAGTTCTGCTAATTGATGCTGAAATGGGTGTAGACTTTTAGTTCTACTAGAGCACAGTATTTTTCACACAGTGTGGGAGTCTGAGGGTGGAATACAATGGAATGTGTTGAAATCTTAAGGCCAACATACTAGCATAAAGAGGTGAGGATTTGGGGGCAGTGATTAAGTCATNAAGGCNGAACCCTACAAATGGGATTCATGCCCTCAGGAAGGAGATCTCCTAGAGGTGGGGAGATGGCTCAGTCANTAAAGTGCTTTCCATGCAGGCATGAGGACTGGAGTTCATATCCCCAAAACACATGTAAAGGAGCATGAGGTGGGGTACACATCACANGCTTGGGGAGAGGTGAGACAGGAAGATCCCTGGAACTTGCTGCTTAGCTCAGCTTAGCAAAACTCCAGATTCAATGAAAGACCTTGTCCCCCCACAAAAAAGGTGGAGTGACTGAGGAAGATGACTGATGTTGACCTCTGACCTCCACGTGTACACATACATATACACACACACACTCACACACACACATGCACAAACACATCTGTTCACCTTTGTTTCATGAAGATGCATTNNAAGAATAGCCACTTGAAGTAGAAAATGGCTTCTCACCAGACACTGAATCTACCAGACCTTGATTTTAAACTTTCAAGACCTTAAAACTGGGAGAAACAACTGTCTGTTGAGTAAGCCGTCGGGACTCTGGCTTTGTGTGACAGCAGCCCAGTCTACAGGTTAGAGCATCTCAAACATGGCGTCAGGGAGTGAACTTTGGAAACAACATGCTGGGAGATGATGGTTGGTCGGTCCCTTGAGCTGTGCTGTGCTCTGAGTCACTGTCGTCTCCAGAGCAGCATCTCTTGGGGNTAGAATTCAGAACAGCTGAAACTGTGGAAGTGCCCAAGTACCCATTATCTGGGTAATAAGTAAGCCAAGTGTGGTNTATCCATACAATGGAAGAGCACATGACAATTAAAAGGACCTAAGTCCTGATATAAACCCCGACACATGAGCATCAAATACATTGCGCTAAGTGAAAGANGTCACACAGAAAACCCACATGCTATAGGATGCCATTTTCAGGAAAGGTTCAGAACAGGCATCTCTACAGAGATAGAAAGAAAGCTTGGTAGGGCTTGGTGGTGGATTTCGGGAACAATGGAGTGAGTGCTAACGGGCACAGCCATTCCTATAGGGAGGGGTGGGAACACTCTAAAATTGGATTGTGCTGCTGGCTGCACAACTCTGTAATAAACCAATGATCAGGGAATTGTGCCCAGAGAAAGGTGAATTTTATGGTAGGTAAATTAGACCTCCATAAGGCTTTTAACAGAAACAGAAGAGGCACCTTGAAACTCTGAGAAAGATGCATTCTTCCCAAGGCTGCCCCAGAGAACAGCCTCTCTCTGCAGCCCCTCTGACCAACATTCTTCCCACAAAGAATGACCTCAGCCCCTGAGCAGACCTGTTTTCTTTCTCTCATCCAATCTGAGTGAGCATCTTGCAAAGAGTCGATCTCTGGGGGCAGAAGTCTAACTTCTTTATTCACAGTCAAAGGCACAGAATCTGGGTCAGTGGAAAGCATGCCTTCTCCTGAGGATCAGGGTCAGGGAGCAGGTGTCAGTCTTACAAATTATAAAGGAGGATGCATGCAGGCGGCAACATGCGGGGGTGATGAGCAGCAGAGCAGTGCCATCAGCCTCCTGGCTTGGGACTGGGAAGGTGCTTCTATTCACAAGCCTGCTCTAGCAGAGGGCTCTGTCAAGGGCAAGCAAGTCAGGCAGGTGAGGCTTTTGGGAAACAGATTGCAGGATGCAGAAGTCTTGTAGCCCTGCAGTTTGGGGAAGTGGAGGGTACTCCATGATGGGCGGGCACTGGGAGAGTTTGGTTCAGGTCCCAATTTCCTGAGATTAGCAGTGATGGGCCTGGGCTGAGCATAAACTGGCACTGAGCTGTCGGAGGCAGAAGAGGGAGGGGCTGGGTTTTACTTAAAATCCTGTTGTGAAGTTGTCTTAGTTACTTTGCTATTGCTGTGGCAAAACACCATGACCAAGGCGACTTATAAAAGAAAGTGATTAATTGGGGTTACAGTTTCAGAGGGTTAGAGTCCCTGATGGTGGAGCAAAGGCGTGGTAGTAGGATCTGTGATCTCACATCTTGATTCACAAGTATGAGGCAGAGCTAGCTGGGAAGGGCATGCACTTTTAAAACTTCAAAGCCCACCCCTAGTGACACCTTTTCCGACAAGGCCACACCTCCTAATCCTTCCCAAAGGATTCTGCGCATTGGGGACCAAGTATTCAAACACATGAGCCTATGTAGGTCATTCTCATTCAAACTATCACAGAAGTCATTTTAGAACTAGGCTTTTCCTGCCAGAAGAACTACCCATCTTTCCACAACTTCCTCTGAAACACATTTTTAAAGATTTTTAAACTTTAAATTATGTGTATTTATGTGTGCCTGTAAGGGATATGTGCATGTTAATACAAGTGTCCCCAGAGGCCAGAGAGGAGCATCAGATCTTCTGGCACTGGAGTTACAGATGGTTGCAAACCATCATCATGGGTGCTGGGAGCAGAACTGGAATCCTCTGGGAGAGCAATATGTGCACTTTAGTACTGAGCTATTTCACCAGCCCAGATAAAATACTTAAATTATTTTATTTTTTATTTGTGTATGTGTTTGTGTTTCATGTGTGGGGGTGCATGTCTGCGTACATGTGTGCAGAGTCTGAAGTCAACACCAGGTGTTTTGCCTAATTTCTCTCCTCCTTAGTGTATAGTAGAGTTTTCAGAGTTAGCATGGGTTGAGCCAGCCTGCAGATGAAGAAACGGGACATTTCTACAAACCCTTCTAGCTCCTTTACACCTCCCACACTGAGGCATAAACACTGTGTGGACTGCTGGTACCATGCCTTCCTCGGCATTGCCTGTTTGTGTGTTCTGTGTGGATAAATTGCCACCTTTGCTATTCTGGATCCATTTTTTTGGTTGTTCAATCGTGTGCCTGTGAGGTTCATCCAGGGTGCTGTCTGCAATTGTCCCTTCAATATTGCCGGGGTGAAACATNTTCCATCATTTGAACACATTATACACTGTTTAGCCATGTGACTCCTGCTAAGTGTTGGAGTGGCTTCCAGTTCAAGGCCACTATGCTATGTGCTAATGCTACAAGCATTCTGATGTCTGTTGTAGGGTGAACACAGGGCACATTTGTGGTGGGAGTGGAACTCTTGAGTCATAAGGTCTGCACATGCGTGAGTAGACATTGCTCAACAGTGTCCCTGAGTTTCTGGAGAAGTTTGAATGACCAACACAGAATGTATGGAAGTGGTTAAGCCNAATTCCTACCTTCCCTGTAAGGAGAGGCGTGCACTGAGTGCTGCTCTGAGAAGCTACATCTCCCTAGACATTCGTGGGTTGAGCCCTGATGAAAAGCGCCTTGAATGTGACTGTATTTGGAGACAGGAACTTACAAGAGGTAGATGGCTAATACAAAAGGGGCCCTTAGGGTGATCCTCCATCCAGTCTGACTGGTGTCCTTATAACACGATGGGATTAGAACAAACAGAGCCACAAGGTGTGCCACCACTGGGGACACTGGGATGTAGGTTTCTAAAGGTCTGTCTTCCTTCCTGTGGGTGCATGCTCTATATCCTTGACAATCTGAAGGAAATAAGGCATGCTGTCTTCTGTCTACTTAAACTATCATAACAAAACACCCTAACAACAACAACAAAAATAGGCAGCTTGGTCATAGTCATTGATTTCTCACANTTCAGGAGTCTTAATGTCCAGGATCAAAAGGCCCTCATCAGGGCCTCTTCTTCACTTCCTGACACCCATGTTCTCACTGTCTTCCAATGTGGGACTGTCCTAGTTTGCTTTCTGTTGCTGTGACCCAAAGAAGCTTGGGGAAGAAAAAGGTTTTATTTGGCTTACACATCCCAATCATAGACCATCAGCAAGGGAAGCCAAGGCAGAGACTCACTCAAGCAGGAACCTGGAGGCGGGAACTGCAGCAGAGATCAGAGAGGAGTGCCACTTACTAGCTTTCTCCTCATGTCTTGCTCAGCTTGCTTTTGTATATAACACAGAACCACCAACCTGCTCAAGAGTGGCACCCATCACAGTGGACTGGGCCCTCCAACATTAACCATCAATCAAGAAAACACCCCATAGACTTGCCTACAGGGCAATCTGATAGAAGCATTTTCTCAACTGAAGTTCTCTCTTCCCAGGTGACCCTAGCCTGTGTCAAGTTGACAAAAGGCTAACCAGCATAGGGGGTAGGGGAGAGCCAGCTTTCTGGTGTCTTTTCTTGNAGGGTGTTGTATCAATTACTTTTCTGTTGTGATNACTACCATGACCAAAAAACAATTTATGGGGTAAGAGTAGATCTATTAGAGGGGGAGGCATGGCAGCAAGCAGCAGGCATGGTGGCAGGAGCAGGAAGCTGAGAGAGCAAATGAAAGTAGGGGGAAGCCATAAAGTCTCAAAGCCTGTCCCTAGTGACATAGCTCCACCAGCAAGGCTATACCACCAAAACCTGCCCAAACTGCACAACCAACTGGGAACCAAGCGTAAATATCCCNGTCAACAGGGGACATTTCTCATTTAAACCACCACAGGTATTGTCTAACAATTAATTTCCTCTTAGATAAAACTGTTCTAAAGGGAGGTGAAGCGTGCCATTCTGCAGGGAAGCTTGTCAAGCTCAGGAAGTAAACAACAAGGCTTCAGGAAGTTCCTGAAACTGACCAGATTCCTTGGGCCCCTTTCTCCCCAAGCATATATAAGCTACAAGGACCACCAAGAGCCATTCTCAGACCAGCCATACTTCCTGGAAGATGCAGAGATCAGATGAGCTGCCTGGAAGAAGCTGAGCCACCTGGAGAGGACATTTTTCAACCTGTTGAGCTGCCTGCAGGTTGTGCAATGAGTCCTTGGTTTCTAGCTTTCATGAGCTGTCACTCAGGCTGTGATGGGCTNTGGTGATGCATCTGTCTTTGAGTCATTTCTACTCTTTAAGTAACCTCAATAAAACTCATAAGGCTTACCCAGTTGCACTTTGGTGGTATCTGAACTTAGATCTGTGGTCAGTTCCCTATCTGTGGTGAGTAGACATTTGTTCATAGCTCCATAGGAATAGTGTGACACAATATAGGACCCTTTATCTCTTCAGACCAGGGTTTTGCTTTCATGCAATGCTATCTCCCAAAGAAGACAAGCCTCAAATATCACATGGAGAGTTAGCACCTCAGCACAGGAATGGGGGCACAGTAAACTCATAGTATGACTCTCTGAAACAGTCACTTTGGCCAAGCTCTTTACAGTTTACAGGGGTCATTCCCATAGGCCATCTCACCAGAGATACAGGAGAGCCTAGTCAGGAGGTGGGCTGAGAGTCCAGACCTTCTGCCTATCGAGCTACCTCGCCCTTGTCTGCATCAAACTGTAAAGCCAAATCCAGCCATTTTCAAGTAGCGACNGACCAGGGCTGGGCCTCACACTCCTCTCTAGCACAGGGCGGAAGAGGAAAGGAGGCATGGCTGAGTGAAGGGATTGCACACAGACAGACTCTGGCTGAATTGTGCAACTTTTGATGGACCCAGAAAGGACAAGGCCGACCTGGAGCCAGGCCAGCAATGGGGCTCTGGGNCTCTTCAGGCTTAAAGACCCTGAAAATGTCCTAGCTTTCTTAACTCTGCATCACTTACATCTCCCTGTGCCCTCACAGTCTCTCTTTCACCAGATCTCTTTGCCATTTACCGAGGACTACAGTGCCGCTCCACCCACGCAGGTCCCATTCCAGGAGTGATTGATGACCGCTGGACACACACAGATGGACGCCGAGAGCCACGTCTGCTCCTTCTGTGCGCCTCCGTGGCGGCAGCGACGCGGTATTTCATGTGCGTGTTGGCTTCTGAGTCCTCGTCGGGCTCCCGAGCGTAACCAAACCCAGACAGGCTCCGTGAGATGAAAAATAAAGTGCAGTGTTTATGATGCCATGAAATGCCTTCTTTTTCCTCCTAAAAAAGAAACGTATTTATTTCTGTGTATGTATGGGTTTGCGGCAAGTGTGGAAGGATTAAGCCTTTGAAACTGTCAATTTATATCCTTGAGTAATATGAGGTCTTTGTCTTGCTGGAGAGAGCTTTCCAGACTGGAAAAGTGAGAGTCAGGCCCTCTGCTCCGTCCCTGGGGACTCATTTGTTAAGTATTTAAGGAGCATCCACTGGCCAACGCTGGGGTACAGGGCCTGTGGGAGAGACTCCATTGCTGCCCTGGTGAAGCCCGCAGTCTACAAGGTCAGTGGTTCAGCCCGCCGGAAGTGGAGGGAGCTTCCTGCAGAAGGATAGGGGAGGGGATGCTGAAGGATACAGCCTGTGGGGGCAGGTGCATACTAGCATCAGGAGTGGTATCCTCAGAAAGGAAGGTGAGTAGTATTCGAGTAGCCAGGCCTTACCAGGAAGGCTGTACTCAAGGTACCTAGCTCTGGATTCAAATCCCAGCCTTGCTCCATCTCTTCTATCTGGCCAAATGGAGAATGGAGAAAGAAGCTGCGACCTCCTCGGTGGAGATACGGAAGGGAAGTATTATTACGGCAGGGAGTGGGCAGCAGTGCCCAGCAGGCAAGAAATACTTTCAAGTCATCACCTGCTTACTTTCTTGAGGCTTGAGTAGGGAAGGGAAGAGAAGGCAGAACGGAGTAAGCCAGAGCCTGATAGTTAGGGAGGTGCAGACCACACCTTGCAGAGCTCTTGATGTAGGAAGTGTAGGCCTCAGGGCACAGTCTGACTTCTGGAGAGAGAACCAACTGGCTGGTCTAGAGAGATACTCTCTTGAGTGATGTGTTCTCAAGAATTCCAGGGTGAGGGGAGATCCCAAAAGGGTCATCTAAGGAAGGGTGCCCAAATCACAGGAAAGAAATGTAAGAAACCCCATAGACAAGGGAGGGGTGGTGTCCAAAGGGCCTGCAGGGGCCCTTGTCAAGTGTCCAGAGGAGGATAAGGAGCTAAGTTGAGGTTGGGCACTGAGCCTTTGCTGAGGAGGCCACCTGGGGTGAGGCGGTGGACTCAGGGGTAAGACCAATGCCCATGCCAAGCCTCTGTAAATGGGGCAGTGTCCTGAGTTCGGTGTTATCTGTCTTTACGGAGCTTTGGCGATGGGGATAGGTGCAAGAAGAGAGATGGGTAGGCAAGTGTTGGTGAGCCAGAGAGGCAGGGGAAGATGAGAAAGATGAGGGTGCCTGGCAACCTCGAGCAGGACAGCCTAACTCAGCAAGGGAATAGGGCCAGATTTATGGAAAAGAACCTGTGCACTGAGATACATAGGATGGCCAGGAGTCGGCAGTCAGAAGGACTCGGGGAGAGTGTTTCAGGACAAGAGTGAATGTGGGTACAGGCTGAGAGGGTGGAGGCAGCTCCTGAGTTTGCACCCAGGGCAGGAGTGAAGGTTCAGACTAGGGAAGTGTGACTCAGTCAAGGAGACTAAAACATGACCTTGGGTGGGGTTGAGGGGCTGTCTGGGAGAGGTGGATCTTAAACCCAGCTCCAGGGCTGGGCTTAAAGAACACATGGCTTAACTTCTTTGAATAGGTTCCCTCTCTATGTGTGAAGTTTCTTGTGAGGACATCCTTTTGTTTGAACTGAGACTTACTGAGGGCCTCCTGGGAGCTGGGATGTGGGAGTTGCAGAAGAGAGGACAAAGGCCCCTGACCTCGTGGGGATACAGACCAGGATGCAGTGAAAACGTGGAACATGGAGAGGGCAAGCCAGTAAAGGTTGGAGGTCTGGGAAGTTATGCGGGACTGTCAGTGAAGAGAAATTACCTACAGAGTCCCTCCTTAGAGACAAACATTGTTAGTATATTCGGGTACCCCTTTTATTCTCCTTTCAAAAGCAGTGGATGTTTTAGTTGTATACAGGAGAAAATAAAAACTCTGATGTCTTGGAACATACAGACAATCAATGCTATTATGTGANAGAAGAATATAGGTCAAGGCAACTGGTGTAGCTCCCATGTTCTCCCCAGTATCAGCTTTTGCAAACCAATCAGGAAAGAGACCTGTGGCAGATCACTAGATATCAGTAATTCTCTGGGTTACCCCCTTGATGTTCACCTCACTGTCCTGTCACCAGGCTCCATGGTCACTATGCAATTTAGGCAAACATTCCAGTTAGTAAATAGCTATCCATTACACTATGGAAACACACATAGATATCCCAGCATTTGGGAGGCAGAAAGGCAGGAGGATAAGTAGTTTAACANCATTTTTGGANGGTGAAAGAATGCAGTACTTAACATGGCCTTCTCACTAGNGTAACGTTTGTTCTCTAGTGGAAGTTGTTGGCACAGTGCTCATCAGTGGGAAAATAAATCTCAGATCTCCCCTTTGTAGAGACAGGTTGGGGAGGGAGAAAGGTAAGAGTGGCCATTCAAGGTCAGGCTCTGTTGATGNAGGATGCCCGCAAAGTTCACAGTAGTGCACAATTTTGTCTTTGACAGGGAAAGGGTTGGAGGCTATAAGGCTTGTCATGANAAAGGGAGGGAAGGTGAGTTGAAGGGAAGGGGCACTGATCACAAGCTGGAGCTGTGATAGTCAGAGAGATCTTGGGGACAGGGCCACCAATATTGGTTTTTAGTTTTTTGTGTTTTTACAGGGCTGGGGATGGAACCCAGGGCCTGTCTGGGCTTGGGAAGTGCTATACCACTGGGCTCCATCCCCAGCCCCTGGGTTTTGGACACAGGGTTTCAATCTGTAGCTTAGCCTGGCCTGGGACTGTGTAATTCAAGCTGGCCTTGAATTTGAGATCCTTCTACTTCAGCTTCCACGTGCTGGAATCCTAGGTACCTGGTCACTAATTTAGAGTATACCATTGAGTGTTATGGAGTGTGTGACTGTAACATGAATTGCTAAATGGTCTTATTAATAAAATACCCAGAGCCAGATATTGGAGTAAAAGCTGAAAGATCAGAGAGGCAGAGCAACAAGCCACTAGTTCTTACCCCTACGAAATCCTCTGCCAAAAGAGAGGGAGCTCCTCTCTCCACCCCGCCTTATCACTTCCTCTCTCCACCCAGCTCTATCACTTCCTGTCTCTCTGTACAGAACTCCAAACCTCTATGGTTAACCAGTGGCTGGCTCCTCCTTCTGATTTTCAGGCAAACTTTGGTAGAGCGCAAATAAAATATCACCACATGCTCCCACAGTTGTGTGACAGTCACCACCATCTACCTGCAGACCAGGTTATCTTTTATAACTGACACTCCATCTTGATAAATACGAATTCCTCGTTTGTCCTTCCACCTGCCCCACAGCCCCTACTCTGTGCTCTGTCCCTAAGGCTGATGTCTCTCAGCACCTCACATAAATGGAGCCATAGTATTGCCTTTTTATTTACTTCCCTTAGCATAATAAACTCAATATTAACCATCCTTCATTTCATCTTTTGAGACAGAAGCTCATCAGTTTGNCTAGGCTGGCTAGCCAATGAGCCCACTCATCAGCCTATCTCTGCCTTCCAAGTGCTGAGGTTACAGAGAGGCTCCACAGTTTCTGGCTTTTGCGTAGGTGCTGGGGATCTGAACTTNGATCTTCACACTTTCACAAAGTGCTCACCCCTACCTTTCATTAAAAAATAAGAGCCTGGGTCTTTTGGTCTCCAGTGCCCGTGTGTCTCCTCCACCACCNAGAGCNCTTCTGGTGAGGAAAGGCATGCTGAATCACAGTGAGGTGGGGATGGTCTCTGTTCTCTGCATGANTTTGGTGGACCCAGGGGCACTGGCTTCCCTGACTCTGAGTAAGGCTGGGTTGTGCCTCTGTTTCTTGGTCCTCCCCAGGGTCTTAGCCTGGGGGACCCACATCTGGTGTCAGTCTTCGAAAGGCTGTTATGGTCCAGGATGTCTGTGCTCAGAATTGTTAGGAGTGGGAATTGGTGGCTCCAAAAATGGCCATTTCCCACCAAAACTATAAAATGGACAAAAGGAGATATGGCAAATGTGTGCCCCTTGGGTGGGATCTGTGTCAGTCTCCAGGAGCATTTGGGCACAGTTCCCCCTGCTTTTCTTGCAAACATCTGATGTACTGCTATTTTTCACTGTCTCTGGTGGACTCTCCGATGAACACTCTTCCTTTTTCAGCATAAATCCATGGGTATTCTCTGCACTGACACAGCCTGACTGTAGAGCAAACAGTGATACAGACTCAGGAAAGGAGACCCTTTGCTCCTCCAGAGGCTGGGGACTCCCAGGAGCAGGAGCAGCTACTGAACTNAGTGTACATTCTGCATCTGCACTCCATATGGCTCATACCCATCAGACCCAAACTCTTGTAATCAGCAAGTAGAAGACCATGGGGAGTGAGAGCAGACCCAATAGTGAGGTCTAGACAGAATCACCCTGGCACAGTATAAACAGGAGGCTCAACCATATCACACCAAATTCTGCACTAGGGCACTTGCCTAATGAGAGTAGTCAGGGCTTAGTGAACCCTCCATGGGCCAGGCTGTGGTCTAAGCACACTGCATTCATTGACTCGATTTAATCCCCTCAGTGGCCCCAGGATTGTGATGATCTCTGCATTGTAGATGAAGTCATGGAGCCTCAGTGACATTCTATTTCCAATCATGCAACTAGTATGTGGGACTTGGGTTGTGAATTTGGGCATTTTGAAACCAGAGTCTGGGCTCATGGGTGCCTTGCCATTTGACCCTAAAGCAGGCTGACTTGAATTCTGGGAGGATTTGGGAATGCAAGGTGTAACAAGGAAGGCAGAGCTGATGGGAACAACCAAAATGGCGATCCCCAGGACATCCACTGCTGGGCTGCTGTGTTTCAAATTGTCTGTCATTTTAGCCTCTAAAGCATGCTTGGGCAACACACCTGAGCCTTGTGCTGGAGTGTGGAGTGATGAGAGCTATGGCTAGTTACTTCTAGTGTCTTGTTGCCTGGGAGAAGACTGTAGCCTGAAGGACTCTGGGTAAATTTGGTTCATAAAAGAGCAGGTGAGGTAATCTNCACACAGACCTAACTTAGGTGTTCAGTTCTGGAATGCCTATGACTCAATTGTNCAACAAAGAAATATTTCTGAGTGTTGNTGCCCCAGCTGATGAACATAGCCTTCTAGCATGGATTCAAGCTTGCCTCCCCTTTGAAGGTTTGGAATTTCTTTTGAATACCTGGTTCTTGCAGATCCTTTGGATTTGGCTNCTGATCCTGCAGACCCAGTGGGGACCTTGAGGGCTCCCTTCAACCCATACCTGCACTCACACCCACAACTGACTGCTTGTTCAAACTCCCGGAATACTGAGTTGTGGCTTGAGCTCAGGGCCCAGGAGTTATAAGTAGTTGTGAGCTACCTAACATAGGTGCTGGGAACTAAATTCTGGTCTTCTGCAAGAGCAATAAAAACTCTTAACTGCTGAGCCTTCTCTCCAGCCCATCTTTCTTTACTCTTATCTCCTTATCCTTTTTCCCAGATGGGGGAGGAGAGCAGGCCTGTCACACAGATGAGGGTCAGGGGAACATGGAGATTTACCCAGGTGCCCACNGCTAAGTTGTGCAATGCAGGNTCAAACTCAGCTCCTCACCTGCCTCAAGATCCTTTCCTGTGACTCTGCATAACACTTTACACTGTGTGTGACTTCTGAGTACCCAATGGAGAAGTGGGGAGTCTAGTGGGTTGAATACTAGTGCCCGTAGTTATTTGGTGGCTGAATATAGAAGTCTCTGGAGAACATTTGTCAGAAAGCTTTTGAATGAGGACTTCCAGGAGACACCACAGTGTTTATCAGACTTCTTGATGATGATGCCAGGAGAGACAACCAATAACACGCTGGCTGGAAGAAGGGAGAAGACCGCAGAACATTTGATGTATTCATGGCACTGTGGACTGTGGAGTCAGACCAGCTGTAGAACCTTGGGCAAGTTACTTAATAAGAGCAGATGTTCCCTGAAGGTCCCCTCCCTCTCCTTTCTTCCCTCTGGGGAAAAAANAGAGACAGGGCTGCTGTCTTGAGTGTTTAAAGCTCCATTTGACTAAAGAGGTGCTGTCTGCACCACAACCTGGTAGCTACCAGCTGAGCCCTGCGGACTGCCAGCCTGGGCTCCTTTCCTAGTTTTGCTATGTAGTAGTTTCCAGATCTCAGGCAAGTTGCACCCCTGAGTCTCTCCTATGAAACAGATCACAGCAGCACCGAGTCCCCAGGACTGCTGTGGAACCTCCTCTGAAGGGCAGCCAGATGCTCACATGCTGTGAGAGTGTCCTTTACTCTTGGGGCCCCAGGATGTAAGATGGAGAGCAATGCTGCAGCTCACAGGGGTCACAGCTCTACTCCATGTCCTTGAGAACTGCTCACACCTTTGTCCTGCTGAATGTATTTNCGTTCAACTTCTGTGNCTCCAAGGAGAAAACAGAGCCCTTAAAACAACTTCCACAGTCAGCTCATGTGGCTTGGGACAAGACAGACTCATTTGGTATCCTTTGATTTCCGGCTCACTGCACT
>LZPO01097292.1:137888-159932 GCA_001675575.1 Neotoma lepida | reverse complement strand
GCTTCAGTGCCTGAGCTTGCTGTTGGACTCTGTTTCTACAACCAATGAGTGAGAAGGGCTCCGGACACTGTTTGGGGAGCTGTCCGTGGTGCTGCACCATCGTAGCTCTGGTGGTTTTTGAAGATCTAGGTCTGTTTTGGCTGTTACGTTTGTGCTTTGGCATTTTCTCACACACATGTAACACATTCTAATTGCTCTGGACCCCTTCCCTCACTCTCTAGCACCCCTGTCAAGCCTCTCTCAACCTTACAAGTCCCCTTTCCATAGTCACACATTTGAGTTTTATTTTGAGACCCAATGAGTTTAACCTGGGCCATCTGCATAAGGGTGGGTTTGGAACTCTCTACTAGAGACTTGTGGGCTCACCAGTGGTTACTCAGTTGATGTCAGTGACTCTCTAGTTCCAAGAATCTATCATGGTCACTAGGTTTGGAGGTTGGAAGGGTCCTCTTGAGCGCCTTTCCCTTCTGTGGCTGGCTGTTGATAGGTCCATTCTTGCACAGGCTCAGTGTAGGCGAGTGTAGTTGCATTGAGTTCATGATTAAAATGGCTGTACTGTGGTCAGGAGATGACATTCTGCAGCCCTTCTTCCTGTCCTCTGGCTCTTGCTTTCTTCCTGCTCCTCTTGCACAATGTCCTCTGAGCCTTAGAGGGGTGCTATGCATGCCTTGTTTGTGGCTGAACACTCAATTACTCTCTGTCCTTATATATATATGTGTATATATCATGTATATAATATAATATATATCATATAAATATTTCCAAGCTGGATGATATCTTCCAGCAGCCTCATCTCACTTACTTCATTTAATATGGGTCTCTGATGAATTTATTCTGAAGGCAACTCTGAATGTGCTGGGGGTATTTACAAGGACAACAGCTCTAGAAACTGAACTGCAAGGCAATCTGTGGAAAAAGCCCTTAGAAAAGACAGACTCCTTAAAGAATGAGTAGCTTTTCCCTCTTCTTTCTGGCTTTGGCATCATATAACACTGCTTGTCTCAACAGTGACAGTGTTATTCTGCTCCTCCTTCCCCAGTTCCCTCATGTCATACTTTACATGTGCCACAAGAACTTTATACCAATATAATGAGCTCTCCAGTGACACATAAGTGTACCTGTCTCACCCCTTGTCTATCTATCAATCTAGCACTATATCCATCTGGCATATTATTGATCCACCTGCTGACCTGTCCACCCCTGTGGTGACAGTCATTTTTTCTATCTAGCCTTCTGCAAAAATCCCTTTGACAAATAACCAATCCTCTATCATCAAGTAACCTACAGTCCCACAGAAGCACTCTGTATATTTCTGTTCACTGACTCACACACATTTCTATAAATCCCGACTTAGTGTCTTGGCAGTTACCCTCCCCTTTTCTAATTTTTATATAATGGTCATAACTTTAAGTTCAAGTTAAGTTAATTTCTTCAAGCCCCAAATTTAAAAGACAAATGATAATGGTTCCGATTGCTCCTCAGAATTTCAAGTGAAAAGAATAAAGGAGATGTGATCTTGACATGCAGGCTGACTAAACAAACTCGCATTTCTAGGAATAGAAAGGGAGAGAGGCAGGGAAGGAGGTTGAATATAAATAAGATGGAAGATTGAACAAATATTGGAAGAACGAGGAGCTTTCCAGGCTAGACAAGGACAGACTGTGAATGCTTTGCAGACATCCCCACAAAGAAGCAGTGGTGTGGCTGGGGCTCTCACTCTAAGGCCCTTGAACTTGGTGGAATAGCCCAGGATGAACACATTTACTCTTTCATTGCCGGGCACTGTTCATCATGTTCGCCTGTCCTCTCAGGAAGATCAAAATCAAAACTTGAGATTTCTGGTAGATTTAAAACCTAATCCAGGGCTTCTGAATCAGAGGTTTACAGATAGGTATAAGACGTTCCCTCTGCATTTTATATTTCTACTGGTGTTTGACATCTTGTTAAAAGTCTAATGAAACTTAAACCACATATGTGTGTTAGGTAGTGAAGGCAAGAACTGGAACAAAGAAGCCTGAACATATTCATGTGGGGTAGTATAAGCAGAGGGGAAAAGAAAGACCAACACCTCAGGAGGAGAGTGCAGAGCATAGAGCTGGAGTTAGCCCTTATCCTGTTGGCATAAAAATAAGCAAGAAGATGAGGAGGCTGTAGCAATGTTTTCACAAAAGTAAAACATATTAACTATGTGNACTTTTTGCTTAAGGCTCAAAGGAGGCAAATGATCTTACTATACATGTTGCCTCTTCTTAAGCCCAAGGGGTGGCCTGTAGGTAACTTGGAACACCAGTGCACTCTGTAAGAGCTTTTGCCTCTTAAGTGGCCTTATTTCATGTGTGTATGTGTGCAAAGAACAGATGAAATGGGAGATGTTCTTTTAAAACATATTGAAACTGTCTGTGGAGCCCACTCCATCTGTAATTGAGTACAGTACTGCCAGATACGGAGGGCTGCTTCCCTTTCCGATCCTGGGGTTGGATACTATTTGTGAAGGACTTCCACTCATGCCAGCACACTTCCAAAGTAGGTCTATGTCCTACATAGGATCTAAATTCTGAATGAGAATCTTGCCAAAGTAAAATCTATAAATGTCTTTCTTATCTAGAGCCCTGTTCCCACACATAGTTTTACTGTTTGGAGCCTATGTAACTTTAAGGATAAATGACAAATGAGTCTAAATCTAGCAATTAAGATCTCATCTGTGATGAGTCAGAAGTTCTCCAGGATCAGTAAAAATCTGTATTTTTTTTTNAAAAAAAAAACAAACTGCATTTGCTGTTCTCAGTAGCTCTTGATGTTTCTCCCTGGGTCCCTGGGGTCAGTCTTTCTTTTCGAGTTCTATGTCAGTCCTATTGGAGATTCTGGTCCTATCCCTGACCATCTCCTCTCCAACAACATAAGAGGCAGATGAACTAAGATGCAGGGAAATCTGTGACTTACTGTCTTCTTGGTTAGTTTTATTTTAACGGCTAACTATGCATTTTCCCACATTCACCGATGAAAAAGATACTCAAGGAATTATCTACTTCCCCACAATTACTTTATGTAAGGAGTCGCTCACTNATTGGGAGAATCTGTCAGGTTATCTTGACCCTGTAGTTCCTCCTAAGTAACATAATGGACATTGATCTTAAACCAAGTAATGGCACTGGCAAGAATAGAAAAGAGGGGAAAGACAGATACCTCTTACCTGGAGATAACAGGAGCGCTGTTTGCAAAGGGATATCAGGGAAGGAGGAGAAAGAAAAGGAAAGAACATTAAGGTCCCATCTTGAAAGTGTCCCCAGGCTTTGTGGTTCCTGGCAGCATAAAGAAGGCAGTGGGCTTAGTAAGTGAGAGCTCAAGAACACATGCAAACAGCAGCATTGGAGCATGCGCAGCAAGAGCAGCAGCAAGAAGTGTGAGCAGTTGGAGCAACTGCTGAGCAGCTACAAGGAAGTTATCCCCACACCTTCCCTGAAAACCTGAGTGCTAAGGATGGAGGCATGAGAATGAGAGGACCGAGTGGGTGAAATAGACACTTCGGTGATCACTGTGATTCCAGTCTAGTTATCATGAACACAGTGTGCGGTTTGCAACCCTGCCAGAGTAGCTAGCCTGTTGAGGGCAAGGAGAGCATAGGGCTTGAAGGTGAGCTCCAGAGAGTAGTATGCAAGAGTGGGATGGTGTTTCCTTCTGTCATTCCCAGCCCTAGCCTTGCAATCAGATCACACTCTGCCTCCCAGTGCCTATAAGGTTTTCACAGTCACAAATGGGNTCTCAGCTACCGTTATGACCAGCGCTTTGATCTTCCATAAAAGAANGATACAAGGAAAAGATGCATCCTCTAGACTGTGGTCCCTGAATGATTTATAGCTATATATCTTGGAGGTCAGAGCCATGGACTCCTATTTCATATCTCTGTCTAGTCTTGTCCCTGCACTTAACTAATGTTCAATAAAGGCTTGTTGTTTACTGTTTTGGCAATTGCTAATCTTTCTGTTCAGAAAGGGTAGGTGAACTCTGGATTTCAGCTACTCTAGAATAGAGGGGCTGTCAGACCAAAACTTGTATGAGAATGGGAGATGATAAATTCAAGGTCTCTACATGGACCATGGAACAGAGTAAAAACATACACAACACAGGATGTCTCTAGCTTCTTTTTGCTCGTGCTAAACTTTCTTGTCTGTAAGGTAACATGACAGATTCTCCCAATGAATGAGAGACTCATCACAAAGAATAAGAATTTAGTTGATGCTAAACTCTCTTGGACTTTAAAATGCACAAATTAAAAAGAAATTCCTGTGAATTTCACACCACATTTTCATCCCGATTGAATGTNTAATTGTATACCCCTTGCTCCTTGGCTCTTGTCAGATCTGGAAACATCTTGCTACCTACTCCTTGTAGAGACTGACAAGGAAAGAGAGTATGTGTGTATATGTTGGGATATCAGCAAATTATTTCTTTTAGTAACCTCAAGGAACACAGCTCATGCCTGAGACCCATCATTGTNCATTCANAGCCACTGAAGATATGCGTGGACTCAGAATTGACATGGTGTGTAAGTAGTTGAGCAACAGCTGATATCCCTAGTTGTTTCCATTCAGACCATGAAGGTAATTAGTTGGCCNGTGGATATTCTTGTTACTCTNACATGGGCAGCAAGGTAGGTGGTTTATTTTGCTCCTTCCATGGGTCTGCAGGAAGAATATTTCAGGCTCTAAAGTTCAGATGGAGGCTGAAGATCCCAAAACATCAGTGACCCAGGCAAGCAAGCCATACATTCTCTGCTTCTTGTCTTCATGAATCTGAGGTTTCTTACTAAGTAGTAATAGATGCATCTGTGAGATCCACGGAGGTCAACGTTGAGTGACTGACTACCACCAGGGTGTTTTCCTTGCTTTCCTGGGTATTGATCCTCAGACATCAGGTGAGTTATTTATCCTTGCTCAGATCACCCCCGAGACAATTAGGAAAGAAGATACTGCAGGAAACTTCTGGGTGGGGGGCACTTGACAAAGTGTGTCCCTGGATGNGGAAAGAAGAGAAAGTAACCGGTCCCACTATTGGATAGCNCTTCCCTTTCCCACTGGAGACTTCCTATGGTCAGNCACTGACCCAATAGCCCTGACAATGAAGCGGCTCATCTTCGCTCACAGAAGTCCATTTTCACACTCTGCGGCTTACTCCACACCAGAGCAATTATGTTTCCTCTCACTCTCTTTTTTTCCTCTACCACAGATCATGAAGAACTTTTAATATCACCTCCGAAGGCTGTTGTGTTTGCTCAGAATAGAGTCTCCTATTTCAAGTCCAGTCATTTTTTTAAAAAAATTCTATTGTCATTTTGACCATGCAAGAGATGATGCCAGCCTGAATGCCTAAGTCTCTCCTAGACAGGGGTGATAATGGAAAGCAATTTCCACTGTACTGTCTCTCACTCTGCAAACAGTAGGGCATCCTGCAAATCAGAATGGATTTTCATCTGACTCTGGATCCAGACAATTGGGTTTTATAACCTTTCACCTCACGGTCTGATGCCAATATCAGGGGAGAACTGAAGAAACTAAAAATTAATTCCCCAGAGTCTAGGGCCTANACCATAGGGCAGGAGGCTGGGAAACCCATATATTTCTTACTGACAACTTCCATCTCGACACCTTGGTCTTTGGGAAGATCTNGGAGCATACCACACAAATAGTTTTCTGAAATCCTTGTCTCCTTACCTCCTTACCTTCTCNAGGACTTCACAACGTTTTTCCTGGAATCTTCTTAGCTAAATAATTCAGTACCAAAAGGGAACTTCAAATGATGNGCAGCTACAAGTGTTTGCATTCAACCAGGTCTATCAAAGAGCACAGGCTTAGCTTAGGACATTTTCTATCCTCCTGTTTGGTGGGGAACTCAAAGGNAGGCAGNAAATAGCTGATTTAATGGTAAAATAAAGGTGTGGGTGGGTTTCTAATCTCTTCCTCCTGCCTGGAGCCTCTGTCTTCCTTTCATATGCTCTGTTCCATCCAGTGAGCTGCTTTCATCTTCCCCTTGGTGAAACTGTTTTACACAGGTCTTGGGTATCTTTGTTTCCAGCCAGTTGTAAAGATGTGTGGTCAGTGTACAAAGGGGATGTAATGGGAATGAGGTAGGGCAGGTGCTGAGACAATTTCTGAGAATATTCTCGAAAATGGGAGCCGGAAGATAGGCTGGGATAGTGCAGGAGGTGATGGAATGAGATCCTCTTTCTTCTGGCACTCTCTGGTGGTCAGGGTGGTGGGAGTACTTTATTTGGTGGGCAATGGAAGATTGAGCTTGCTTTGCCCCTTGAATGCTAGATGTGCCCAAACCAGTGCTGGCACAGAACTGGCAAGTTCTGCAGACAGTTCCAGTGGATGATGATAACTGGCCTTCACGTTTGAGGAGAAGACCTGCAGGAGTGCTTTGAAAGGGTCGTTATTGACCTCGCTCTCTTAGTTCTGTCAGGGTAGCTCCCTGTTGTTCAGTGTGAATCCACTGAAGAATGGTCACCCCTCCTAGATGAAAGACATCTGTCTTTGCGTTCCCATACCTATTCCTCCAACATGTCCAAAGTGGTAGCGTCTGATCATTTTCATTAAGTGAAGAAAGCTATTTTTCCTGGTTGCAACAATGCCAGTGCCTTTGATGGGATGTTGAGATTCATGTCCTGAAAAAACGAGGAAAGAGTCTACTTCTCTAGTCAGAGACGAGAAGTGCCTTGGGGTCCGAGCATTGTCTTNGCTTGCAGATGCTAAGCAAAGGTATCCGATATGAGCTGTCCACTGGCTGTCTTTAGTGTCTCAGTGATCCAAACCACTACTCCATTTAGAGTTCTTTCCTTTGATACTCATAAATAAATATTCTGGGCTTACCCAAAATCTGTTCTTTTCTAAGGCCTATGGGTTCAGGGAACAGTTGAAACTACAATGACTTACTTTCTCTTGCAGATTTTCAGTTTTCTATTTTCATTATCCCAAAGTAGCCCACATAACGTACCTTACTTTAGTCTATGAAGAAAGGTAGGATGGAGTGGATGAGATGTCAAAGGGAGAAAGGAGAGCTTGGGATTCCATGTTGCAGGGCTACTTCAGAAAGCCAGCTCTCTCCCAGAGAGCTCTCAGAGACCATGACCAACTGGTTTACCTCCCCATGCCATGGTCTACCCAACTGAGAATAGCCAGATAATGCACTTACCTCCAGGAAGAGCAGAGAGGCCTGTGGGCCACTCTGCAAGCCAATAGCCTGCCAAGCATTCAATAGAGGTTGAGGAGTGCAGCAGAAAATGGTCAAAGCATTATGGCAACACGGGTACCACCCTTCCTCCAAGACCCCCCAGCATTGTCAATCCCAGCTAGATTGAGAGGTGGCAAGGAAGGGGCACAAGCATGCAATACATCACATTCCTTTCTTTTTCTCCTCCTCCCCACCCACCAAGGAGTTTTCACACTGACAAGCTATAGTANGGGGGCAGAGACTAGGGGAAAGTGCAGGGGGCAGTAACAGTTGGATAACTGAGGAATTATAGCACAACACAGAAATAACTCGTTAGGGCAATGAGGAGTTGAGGCTGCAGGATTGCCCAGAAGGTGGGAAAGGAGGAATATGGAAATAAACTATGGCTAAGAAGGCAGAGATGACACCGAAACAGGGTGGGAGTGAGAATACAGGAGGGAAAAGAGTAAAAATTTCTGTCAATAGGAGAAGGAGGAGAAGGGAACAAAAGGTGGGGGCAAAAATAGTCACTTTTTCTCTTTTATTGTTTCCTTGTTTAAATTTCTTTCTTTCTTTGCCTTTGCTTGGTTGTTGTTTTGATTTTAAAGAATCTCACACCTGATATTCCACGTTCCATCCATTTCGGTTCACCAAGGGCAATGAAGAAATTCTCTTGCCTTTCGTATTCCTCCTCATCTACTATTTTAACCCTTATGGTTTTCCTGTAGGGACAACAAGAGAGAGAGCGTCGACTAGGTGGGCAGCTTTGTTGTTCACCTGGAGCACAGCCTTTAATAGTCACTCGCAACACTCTTGGCACATGCAGCCCCGTCCTGCCATGGTGGCCTTAGACAGGACTATGGTGGATTGTGCTGTCTTATTAAAAAATGCTCTTAGCTTTTCTTGTCTCCTTGGTCACATTTGTTCTTATAGGTGAGAGGGAAAGGGAACCAGGAGGACAAGGACCAGTGGGCAAAGGGAGTCAAGAAGAAGGAAGGGAGTAGGGAGGAAGATTGGGATCATGGTGGGGAGGAGTCATTTTAGATCCTGCCAGTGGTTAGTAGGAAGTAAGTCGGGCAGCACATTCCATTGGTGTCACATGGTAATAGCAGTATTCCTTTAGGCATCAAGTAAATGACCTGCCTACTGGGAACAACCCAGGACCCTTCCAGGATGAACAATGCATCTGCTGTCCCTCCTTTTGCCTCCTTAGGAAAAATTTCTAAGTATTTGTGAAGAGAGAGACTAGAGAGAGGGGGAGAGAAAGGGAGTCGAGAGAAAAAGAGGAAGGGTTCTATAAACTTTCTCATTCTTTATCCTTTAGGGAGGTTCAGGGGACCCAAATAAGTGTTAGCTTCAATATGGTGCAGNAATCCCGCACTGTTGACATCCNTGTCATAGAGGGATTGTCCTGAGTTCTGAACACAAGGTTGTGGAGATTGCTGTCTATTTCTGGGTATCAACACAGTGGAGTGTCAGTTACAAATAAAAGTGTGTTTTTTTTTGAAAGATACTCCACTCCAAGTATTCACTTGAGTCTCATTCAGTCACATGGTCATGTGATTGCAGTGGGGACCTGGATTTTCACGTTTGGCTTCTCCTGGAACTTCATAGAACAACGGTGGTGGTTAGCAGGTCTGGTTAGAGATCTTAGCTGGAATTGTTGTTCTTTGAGGTTTATTTGTGGCAGGGAAGACATTAGGACCCAATTCTCAATGATTCTGGGAAAAGAGAATAAATGACAACTTAAATGTCTTCAGATCCTCTGATGTTCCTTTGACATTCTGAAGACATGCTTCAATCTGATACCAATAAAACACAAGCAGTGTGTGTGTGTGTGTGTGTGTGTGTGTGTGCATGTGTGTGTGTGTGTGTATGTATTTTACTTAAGATTCTTCTTCCTACCTTGTTGCGTGGACAAAATCATTGAGCATTTGTAGGTCAGAGACTTCTCTGTCTATAAGATGTGAGCCTGTTTTGCTACCACAGGAACTCTTGCATGAGATTGAAATGAGCCTGGCTTAGAGAGCCATGATGATGGCTTGGTCAAAGAATACTGACCCCTCATCCAGCAGCTCCAGAGCACAACTTATCCTAGGAAGGATCATCTGGCTTTCTCCTGGAGGCCAGAGGTCATTCAGCTGGAAAGCACAGCTCTGTCCATCCTGAAACATCTCATGGGCTTNCAGGGAAAGCTTCCCCTTAGGTCAGAATTCTCTCTTTACTATTCCCTCTCCCTCCACATCTAGCTCCCCTTAATAGGGAGAGTAGAATATGACAAGGAGGTCTTTGATGGAGACCTGGACTTTAAGCTCAGTCAGGGTCAGGGAGAGAAATAAGAAATGGCAGAGGTGTGGGCTCCCAAGGGCTCTTTGGGGGAGTGGGACAAAGTACGGCCCAAATATATTGGTTCTCAACCTCCTGGGACATCAACTCAGCCTTGAGAATAATTTTACTTGTGGAAATCTCATAATTCTTCCTGTCTGTAAACCTACCTGTCCTTCCTGCCTCCGTACTACATCACAGAGAGCCTCATTACCATATTCTCAGAGTGCGTTCTCTCTCCCTCTCTCCCTCTCCCTCCCTCCCTCCCTCTCTCTCTCTCTCTCTCTCTCTCTCTCTCTCTCTCTCTCATCTACTTGCCCATGTTCATTTTTCCACGCCAGAAAAATTGCCATTTGTCCTTGATATATGGATACCATGTGACAGGTCGGCAGGTGTTAGGACAGAGAGAGTAGAAGAAGAGTGAAAAGGGCAAGAGAGGAAGGAAACAGGAAGGTAAGAGGAGAGGAAGAGAAGGAAATGGGTTGGAGAGAGGAAGAAAGGAAGGAGAAAACCTGTTCCTGTTAGTGCTGAGGACAGGGTACTACACCTTTCTGAACACTCATATCCACCATGCGGGGGCCCATCAGCTCAATGAAGTAATTCTTGTTTTTCTCATACGCCTCATCATCAATTACCTTGATGTGAATTGTTTTGCTGTGGATGGAAAAATAAAGTTTCATAAGCAAGGGGCAGAATTGGAGCAAGGCAGCTGGAGAAGAAACAGGTAGAGAAGGAGAGAGAAAGAGACCCAGAAAGGTCCAAGTGGGTCCCAATTCCACAAGTGCATGGAGGAAGGTGGCTCTCCTCCAGCCTCAGAGAGTTCTCTTGGGTTTCATGTCGCTGTATGTTATANCCATACTTGAAGACTGNAGAAGCTNAGGCNTTACAGCCAAAGGTTCCAAGTTCCAATCCCAGAAATGCTATGTGATCTTGGACAAATAATTTAACCAATATATAGACAAGACATAGAAGGTTTGCATGATATCAGGGATTGTGCACCATCTCCTTTATCCATTAGGGATATGTTNCAGGACCCCAGTGAACATATGAAACCACGGATCATACTGAACCTCACATATGCTACCTGTGAATACCTATGATGCAGTTTAGCTTATAAATTAGGCACAATATGAGATTAACAACTAATGATAAAATGGAAGAATTACAACATTACCAGTTGGGTGTGGTACACGCTTGTAACCCAAATACTCAGAGGCNGAGGAAGGAGGANCACAGTGAGTTTGGGGCCAGCATGGACCACATAGTGAACTTGAGNCAATCTGGACTACAAAACTAATTCCCTATCTCAAAAACTAAACCAAAACAAAAATACTCAATACACTATAATAAAAGCTATTTAAAATTTATGAATGGTTTATTTCTGGAGTTTCCCCTTTAGTACTTTCAGACAGTGGCTTTTTCATAGGTAACAGAGACTGTCTGGTTCCCACACTTAAAATGTAAAACCATTAATCCTATGCATTGTATCTAGTAGTGAGTTTCACTGTGACATTTTCTGAGATACATCTATCATGCTTGCCAGCATCCAGTCCTCACAGCCCCGTCTCATCTTCTCCTCTCTCTCTACTCCCCATAGTCCCTCTGAAGACTGATGAAAGGCTACTGCGTACATAAGAAGATTGCACTCATAGGTCTTCTCATAAGGTTTATTCTTTATCTCTTTGCTTTTGGAACAAGGAAGATTTTTTTTTTGACTTCTAGAATAGCAGATGATGATTGAAAGTGCTTATTTTATAGAAAGAACAGAAAGAGAGGGACAAATAGGCCTGTGGGAATCCTGCCCAGAATAGTAGATGCTCTCTCTCTTTTGTGTGCTGGTGGAGATCATAGGGAGAACTTGATTTGCGTCACACATTGTCTAATTCACAGTGACTGAGGGATGCTGTCTACAGATGAGATACTGCAGTTTGGGGATGGGAGGGCAGGCTACATAACTCTGGAGCTGTCTGAGTTGGGATCGGGGTCTAAGTCCTATAGTGGTTCCTTGGCCAACACCAACCCCAATATACCACATAGCTTTGTGTATGTGAATGTGTAGGTAACTATTCTGTGCCATCTACCTACCCAACCCGCTGCTTTGCCTTTCTGCAGTTGCTTTAAAAAGAGAGGTAAGCCTATCCCTCCAGGCTGTCACTTATGATGGGGCATTTCACGACCAGACCCAGCCTGCACACATCACCTCCACTGGAGGGTATGAGCCTCCAGTGGCCCATAGACCTGCATANAACTGCATTGTGGCATAGAACTGCATCTGTCTGCAGCATAGGTATGCAGAGCTCTTCAGGCCCCTGGTCTGCTCCCATCAGCAGTCTGCTTCCAGACATGCCTCTAAGATTGGCCTTTGCAGAGGAGACAGAGGCCTTCTGTTCTACTCTCTCTTCTTTTTCAGTGAAGCGCAGCTATCTTTATAGTCTAACTTTCCACAAACTCTTTGTTCTCTGAAGCCTCCCCAAGTCAACCATAAGAGTTTGCTTTGGTGTCTACGGTTCCTCTACTAACCTTACTTACTGGATCCATCCCTCTTGAAGTGAGCATAACAGTTGCTGATCCTGCCCTAGACCATGTCACTAATTGCTTATGAAATGACACTCTAAAACCTTGATGACCTCTATACCCACTGTAGTCCANGAAATCCCAGGTGGCTACCATGGGAAGCAATGCCCTTGCAGCCTGTGAAAACCATAGCACTGTGACTTTTCTTCTTCCAGGGACTGATAGCCTGGGTTGAAATCTCTCCTCCACCCTCACCATCTGGGTAGCCTTGGGCGACTTGATAAAGTCCTAAGATGTAACACGTGTCAAGTGTGAAGTCTTAAGTGCAAAAATGGCACAACAGTGTTTGCTCTGTGGTGTCCCTTGAACAATAAGGAAGCACACGGAGGGAAGTATGTGTTCTGCTGAGGGTTTAACAAATAGAAATCATTAGTATTAAGCATAACAATGATTCCAGTTTGAGAGCCATATATGAGGGGATCTTCTCATCCCTAGTCATTGAGTCAGAAAGTANGGGGGAATCAATAAATAGTACTTACTGCAAATAGAAGTCAGGTCAAGAAAGGGCTGGATAAACCAGGATAATAGATCCCTAAATGGATTATTACAGGGGCTTGCAGTGCTAGGAGGCTACAGGGAGAGGCTCTCAAAATCTGGCCTCTGCCCTCATCAGTGACAAGCTTGGGGCTGGCTAGAACATGTTATACAATGTGGCTTGTGTTCGTTTTGATTTCTAGTGAACAGATAAACAGGAAAATAGACTCCATGGACATCGTAGTAGAAGACAAGAGAAAGGAAGACAGGTGTTGAGCAGCAGAAGGAGGAAACGAAGCTAGCTGNCAGGAAAAACCAGCTGGAGGGTGGGATGAGAGAAGGAGGCAGGGTGTGGGGTTCCCCCACTGAGCTCATTCTTTGTAAAGACATCACATCTGTTCCCACTGAAGGTGTTACCCTGCCTGGAGGCTGGAGAAATCCCTCACAGCTCCCCCAAACTGACAAAGTGTTCATTTCTGTCCCACACACAAGTGAGACCACAGAACGTTAACTAGGAGTCACCAGCTGGGCCTCGAGTTCTTTCCAAACTTGTTTCCTCAACTTCAGTCAGTGGCACAATCATCTACCACTTGTCTCAGGCCCTGAACCTGGAATCACCCCTCTCCCGTTCTTGTTCTCTGTTCCATCTTTCCTCCTCTCCCCCGACCTTCTGCTCCAAACTCCTTGACCACCACCCTTTCTTCTGCTACCAAGATCAGGACACCACGGCCTCTCGCTTGGACTGCTGCAGCCTCTGAAGAGACTCTCCTGTTCTGGGCTCTGCTTCTTCTCTCTTCAGTCTCTTTCCCACATTGCAGCCAGAGTGACAGATTTAAAAGGCAGTGTAGCCAGATATGGTGGCACACACTTGTAATCCAAGCACCCCAGAGGCAGAAGGAGGATTGCAAGTCTGAGACCAGGCTGGCCTACATAATTACAGGCTAACCTTGGCTGCCCAGTGAGACCCTGACTCAAACACAAAGTCCAGATCCTGCCATACCCCCGGCAGTTGGAATAAGCAAATTCCCGTGTCCTAGAGAAGCATCTCCATCCAGCTGCACTGAACTTCAGATCTCACTCATCACAAGGATGCCTTGCTCTGCTCCTAGGTACCATTCTTTCTGTTTCTCAGATCAAGTTCTTTCCCACTCAGAGTAAGCTTCCTCATGTTCCTTGTCTGGGATGTTCTTCACCTACACCTGGACTTATCCTCATCTGTTGAATTTTCTTGTCCACCTTACCTCCCTGGAGAAGCCTTCCATAGCCACCTTAGCCCCTAGAATTCCCCTCCCACCACAGATTACATTCGATTCCATCACACAGTGGTGTGATGTTCACGGCTTGAAGTTAGCCTGTTGGTTACTGTTTCCTGTCGGTCCCACTTGAGTGTAAACCCTGTGAGAGCAGGGACTGAGCCTGTCTTATCAGAGGCTTCAGTCCCTGCCTGGNACACACCCAGCACACAAGAAACCTTCAGAAAGACATTGTAGAGTAATGTCTGGTGTGTCGGTTGCTACCACACCTGGAGTCTCATGTCTTTCTGCTATAAAAAAATGTGACAAAGGACAAAAAAAAAAACACTTTGAAGATTACTGTGACAGCATGCCAAGGATTCTGAGGGACACAATGTCTGGGAAGCCAGTGCCACCCAACTGAGATTTTCAGCTTACTTAACCTTTTCCATTTGTCCACTCTGGGGAAAATGGTGTCCACAACTAACTTGGAAGCCATTAACTCAGATGAAGAGTCATGTTTCATTCTGTGTTGCCAGTTTTTCCTTCCAGCTCAGTGGCTGCTTCTGAATGGAGGACAGAGGCTATCCTGATCAGCTTCTTGGAGANCCAGCAATGCCATTGGAGGCTACAGGGCCAGCACCTGCCTTTTCTACTAGTCTTTTGCTGAGAAGTGCCAGAATATGTGGCGTTCCCAGCTTGGGACCTAGCTGTGTCTCTTGGAGATGAACCTCCTGGGAGATCTCCCAAAACCCCCAGAGGGATTAGGAAAACATTNCCCAGGCCTGGCTGGCTTCTCACAGTATTGCTTTGCATGGANGGCACCCAATCCCAGTGAGCCTCTGAGCTTCATTCCTTTTTGACTGTTGAGTTCCCTTAGACTAAAGGGGCAGAAGCGGTGTTTGTTAGTTGAATGAATGAATGATACATCAGAGGGCCACCCTGAGAGGGAATTGGCCCTTCTGGAACGTGATCTCTACAAGGGTCATGCCCAGTTATTCTCAAATTCCCAGAACACAATTCTCCATCTCTATAACAATGAACATAACCAAGAGTCGGCTCTGTATTTACAGGCCTGTTGGAGCCCCACATGTGCCCCGAATCAGCCCAAGGGAGTGGGACTGGGGGGAGACAGGAAGATTCACAGCTCCATTTCCCTCCTTCTATGTCAAGAAGAGCAATGAGAAAGCAGCAGTGGTCTACGAATAGATGGTTGCTGTGCCCTGAAATTGATAAATCCCCCTTCTTGGAAAGGCGAGGGGAATAATCTATAAAATAATTTATTTAACAGTGTGTCTGCTCCCGGCACTGTAGATAGAAAATGGTTGGTTATCTGATTCATGGCTTTGGAGATGTTGGGTCTCTTTCTGGCTCTCTTTCTCTGGCGGGGATCTCATTTTAAAGGATGATTTTGATCCAAGCAGGAAAGCATTTTTTATTGTATAGATTTAAAACTTCAGAGCCAGGGGCAAACCTTCTAGTAATTAGGAAGAGAACGCTGCNGGCTCCGTAGGACCCGTGCCGAGCCCAGTCAAAGCTCTGCACCTCCAACTTTACTCTCTTGTCCACTTGAGCATCTACAAACCTCTCATTTCAGGTGAGTAATTTCTAGAGATGCCGAAGAATAGCAAATCTAGGAAAGATTACTGTTTCTGGGTTAGATAGAGAAACTACTTCAGTTAAAGACTCAACTACATGGGGGATTCGCCAATGCTACAGACATTTTCTTGACTGAACCAGACACAGACCCAACTAAAGCAGGGTTGCAATACAGCATGACTGCTGGTTCCACAGAGCCCANTGCCCTTGGGAAAAGCATAACAGACAAACTTCTTGAAGAATAGAATCTCAAAATATGCTTTTCACAAATGCAGGGAGCCAGAGACCTATAATACCTTTACACGAGTTAAGGAGGCTTAGGTGCACAATGTAAGGGAACAGCAGAAACCTCAGCATTCAAGCTAATTGGCATCTTAATATTGCATCAAAAAAATCAGAATTAGTGGAGAAAAATCCATCATGAACAAATGTCAAATTTCAGATGAAGACAGGTTCCCAAGCTGCAACTGNGTGACTCTCCTCACTGCCCTCACTCTCCTCATAGCATGTTGCTGCATTCTTGTGCTGGCTGGTGCCTGGTGGCATGACAGGAAGAATAGTAGATTAGGAAAGCAGCCGAGTTTCTGCCGCTTCTTTTGTATGGGTCCTCCTAAGCCACCTGCTCTTATCCAGGGAAAGCAAGAGGCTCCACTCTGGGATGTTTATGGGCAACAAGAGGAGTAAAATCCCACAACCCTTGCTTTTTGTGATTGCAGATCTCATCCAAACATAAAAGTATGTATGTGTGCAGGTGTGTATGTATATATGTGTGTGCATGTGTATGTGCATCTGTGTTTGTACTTGTGAATGTGTGCATGTGTATCTGGGTGTGTATGTGTGTTTGTGTGTGCATAAGCGTGTGCATGTGTACATGCATGTGTGTGTGTGTGCACCTGTGTGGGCATTTGAGTGTGAGCATGTCTGTGTGTATGCATGCATGTGTGTGTGCGTGTGCACCATGTCTGTGTGTGTGTATGCATGTGTGTGTGCATGTGCACCATGTCTGTCTGTGTGTGTGTATGTATGTGTGTGCGTGTGCACCATGTCTGTCTGTGTGTGTGTGTGTATGTGTGTGCGCGTGTGCACCATGTCTGTCTGTGTGTGTGTATGCATGTGTGTGCGCNTGTGCACCATGTCTGTCTGTGTGTGTGTATGTATGTGTGTGTGCGTGTGCACCATGTCTGTCTCTGTGTGTGTATGCATGTGTGTGTGCGTGTGCATGTGTGTGTGCATGTGCACTTGTGCCCATGTGTTATACAGGACTCCTCACTCACCGTCAGGGACTGCTTTCCCAGTCTTATTGCTTGCAAACTTCTGCTGCTCTCCACAGGCTCTTCCTCTTTCTCACCTTCCCNCTGCAAGAACCCAGCTGCCATGCAGCAGCCTGAAGCGTTCTGTAGGCCCAGGCTCCAGTGTGTTCCCTGTCCTTACAGTAGAGAGAGCATGGCTAGAGGGAGGGATGGGTAGAGAAAATGCTGAGGAAATGGTCTTTGAATTGTGCTCTAGGCAGATGGCAGCTAGTTTTCTGTGGCCCTAGCATCTGCCTCCCTGCCCTGTCAGGCTGTGGGTTCCTTTTGCTGGGACTTCCTCTTGGTAACACCGTCCCCCTGAAATCACTGTCACCTCAGACCTGGACTCTTACAGCAGCCACCTGACTCACTCTNTGCTCCCATTCCTCATGTTCTGATACAGTCTGTTCTTTCGTCAGCCGGAGACTTTCTGTAGCTTTCAAGAGAAAGTCTTTAGCATTTGTGTGTTGTTGAACTGCCGGCCAAAGATTTAAAGATCGGTCCAAAAATAAGTCCTCTTCTGCATCCCAGAACTCACTGTTCAGAATGAGTTTGGATACATAGGAGAAGGACTGTGGTACTAGAGAGCTCAAAGTGATGATGGTGTTCATACAAAAGTCAGCCCCAAGAATAAAGAACAGATAATTCAANATTTAAAAGAGAGGGAAGTCCCAATGTGCTACTTTTTTACTTAGGTTCCGTGAATCAGACTCTGCCACACTTGGACTATAATTGAAACCGAATGGGGGTGGAGAGACGGCAGCTGTTGAGAGTGCCTGTTGCTCTTGGAGATGTCCGAGTTCTAGTCTCAGCAACTGTGTCAAGTGGCACACAACTGTCTGTAACTCCAGTTCAAGAGATCTGATACCTGCTTTGGCCTCTGAGGGCACCTGGGACTTGGGACATATTCTCTCTCTCTCTCTCTCTCTCTCTCTCTCTCTCTCTCTCACACACACACACACACACACACACACAAATAAAAACAAATCTCAAAAAGAACCAGGGAAAATAAAATAAAATGAAACCTTAAAAATAAAACAAACAATCAAACCTGTACGGTCCAGCTGAGAAACTCAGACAACAGAATCTTTGGAAGGCTTGAGAAAGCACAGCATGCTGGGCTCCATTCCCAGAATTTCTGTTGTAGCAGGTCTGCACTGGCCTTGAGGATGTGCATTTATGGACACATGCCCAGGAGCTGCTTGGACACTGAATGAGCCTGCACAGCTCATCTGGCTTGTTTCACAGAACACCGTCTGCTAGGCTCCTTCTGCTGACTTTGCCCCAACATACCCGCCTTCTCTTACCTCAAATGCATAAACCTGATTCCTGCCTCAGAATGTTCACTAACAGTTTTCCTTTTCTGGACTGTTACTTCCCCAGACATTATCATTACGCCAGCCTGTCTCACCTTCATCCTATTCATCTGCTTACCTGGCTCCCTTANCAGAATACTAAGGCCATTAAAAGTAGAAACCCTGTCTGTCTCATTTATTAGCACCTGGCACACACTCTGGCCCGTGGGCAGTTTATATTTATTGAATAGATGATTTGTGAATAGCCGAAGCTGAGTCCAGGGTGTTACAGCACAGAGCCCATGCTTAGCACTTAGCACAAGGTTACTGTGAGAGACGCAGAAGAACCCTTGCTGTCTCTCTCATTTCATTCTTGTACACATTACTCCATCGAGAAGCACTGTCATGAAGCTACCNCCATGAATAGATGGCTTTAATACTTCCTCCATCTCTTCCCTAACAGTCTGGACCTCTTTCCCTAACCTTTAAAACATGCACAAAGAGAGTTGCCTCGTCTAGAGTTCTCTGACTCTGCTGGCCACTTCAATTACTTATTATTGAGGACAGTTCTACATCTCAGCCTTTCCCCACTGCTCCATCTCATGACTGACGTCGTCATGGAGATAAAGATTCTCTCCATCATTCAACGGTGAAGAGCCCCAGCCTTAACATCAGAACTATCTGTTTACAATACTTACAGTTTTAGCCTTTTGACTAATTTGTGGAACTCTGTGAGGCTCTGCTTCCTCATCTGAAGGAGGACAAAGTTGTAAGACTTACTTCACAGGGTCACTGAGAGGACCAAAGGAGATAACATGAAGAAAGTTTANAGCAAGGAATTGGCAAAGAATACGTAGTCAGAAATATTAATTTGATGATTTTCTGTTTAAGCTATAACTGATGCTTCCCAGTATGGGACAAGAGGGTGACAAACCTAACAGTCTAACAGTGCTGGTTTGGGGCCAGGCATGGTACCTTTTCAACTCCATGAATGGCATGATGAAGAATCACAGATACCCGGATATGTCTCGTTGTCATACTCCTGCCTATGAGTCTTCCCTGTCTCCGTGAATGGGGACCGACCTTCCTCTTCACTTATTGCTNNTGTACNACAGGGTAACATTCCCTATTACCCAACNCTGCTCTCTCTCTTGTCTAAGTTGACTGCAGAAGCNGCTNNTCTGNGTATTCACATNCCATTATAGACTGACGGGCTTGAGGCTCCTCTTTTATCTCCATTGGTGGGAGGGAGCCAAAGAGATCAATTTGTNTTCCTGGGGCTGCTGGCTTGGATAGAGAGAAGTTCTCCAAGAGTGATCAGGGCTTGTCAACACNCACCCACACCCAGAATCTGATTTGTTGGCGCCATTTCCAAGTTCTCAAGTCCCGTTGCTACCATGCCCCAACTTCAGTGAATTCTCCCGAGATCTTCCCTGGGTGAGGAGAGTCTGTCCCCTTTTAGAGCACAGTGACCTCTTCCTCTCATTTCCACAGTTCCAATCTGCCCACCGTGTGCAGAAGGTTTGCAATCAACACTCCCTTTAAGCAAGGTATTTACATATTCNTTTCCTATTGGAAGAAATAAAATGAGCTTGGGAAAGCCTGGATTTACAGAGAGGCCAGATTCAAGTGACAGGANGCAGCCCAGGGGAAAAAACATGTTTGTGTATATGATATCTGGGGGGCTGCTGCCTTCCGGGATGAAATTATGGGCATGGAACAGACAGACTCATTNGCCTGAAACAGAAGGAGGTAACATTCCGGGATGATAAAAGAAAACACAACGATGGTGACAATAATATAATACATTTTAAACTCTACATCTGCCTGGAGGGCTCTTAATCAAGGATTTCAAAGCCCTTTCCCTCCATCTTGCCCATTCATCTTTCCCCCATCCCTGGGAAATAGCTGGCAGGTAGGTAGCGGAGCACTATAAATAGAGCGCTGTATCATTATCTTTGATTCGAGCGCTGTGTATTTAGACAGCATTTTCTCTGAAGCACTCAGGAGCTCCACACACATGATATTATCTAATTCGAACTCATTCATAGAGTATCCCCCACATTTGCTGCCTTCCAGGCAGTTTGGAAAGCTCCAGATCCACAGGAATANACATTTTCNGTGCCAACGCTCTTCCCCCCTAGTCCTCCACAAGGTCGTAGGNACAGGCACTTCTCAGGGCCACTCTTGCTAACCTGAAGCAGCCAACACTACAGCTTGCTCACCTCTTCTAGGTATGTTGGGGACACAAGCAACCTCACACACCTACTCAGTTTTACAATAATGATGCCAAGGGATGGTAGGGCACATTTCTTTCCTGCCAGATCTTACGTGAGTCTACTTTCTGGTTTTGTAAAGCCTCACTTATGTGGCTTCATGATCTTGTAAAGATACAGGTAGGGGATGGACTGGAGCATGCGCTGACGGTATGAGCTCACAGCTCAGGCTAAGCTCCTAGGAGTCTCTGCTTACCCTGAAAATGCACATCCCTTTATCCCTCACCTGGTGGACTTCTTTCTCTTGTAGGAGCTTCTGTGTTTCCCTTTTATTGATGCCATCTGACAAGTGACATTCTTCTGGNATGTACTTACACTACACACGTCCCAGTTATACAGAATTGATCAATTATCCAATTGTCACCTTCCCTGTCATTCTCACTGTCCTAAAGTCTACGAGGACAAGCACTGTGTTTGTTTTAACTAATTGTCTGTATCTCCTGAAGTGAGAGCATATGTCAGATCTTAATAAAAGCATTTGTTGAGTGAATGAATGAAGGGATGAGTGATGGTAGGAACCACAGTGAGCATTCTCTGGGTCAGGGCTTCCAGTGATGCTGTTTCACATAGGTCTGAGTGCAGAATCCTGTCATCATATTCCCTGGAAACTACTGCCTCACCTTCGCCTCACTCTCGGCCCCTGAGGACAAAAAGCAGCAGATTAATAGAAATAATAGTTTGTTTGGCACCATCCAATAATTTAGTTGTACTTGGGACTCAAATTGCTTATGAGATCTATTTTGAAAGCCCAGCACTTCCAGGAAAAGCCCCCACCTGCACCTATCCGTGCAGTCTCTTGGGAGGGAGCAAAGTACAAATAACAGACTTCAGTTACTGGCAGCTCTATTGCTGACGATGTGTCACCCTGGCCATGTTCCTATCCACTTTGAGCTTACTGTCTCTTCTAACGAAGACTATGGAGGATCCAGCCCCTCAATAGTCCCCTCCCAGGGTTCAGGAAGAATCTACAACCAGCTGATGATTTAATCTGTGATGAAATGAAATGAATCTATGTACACAAAACTCCTTAGTCCATACACTTTATTCTGATAAGTTCTCTCTCTACACAACTTCTATTCTGCTCTCATTGCCCAATCTAGGTCCTCATCCATCTAGTTCCTTCCCATCTTAGCTCCTCTCCCATCTCCTTCTTCCTCATCTTGTTCTTCCCCGTCTGGCTCTTCCAACACCTTCCATCTCATTCCTCTAGTTCTCTCTTCTAGCCCTGCAATCTAGTTCTTCCCCATCTCAGTTCATTCTCTTCAGCTCTTACCCATATTGTTCTCCAATAAAAATCCTCAAAAATCCTCCCTAAGTCTCTGAGATTTACAGTTATATATATCCATGCAATAGCAGGGCTCTAGCTAAGGCAAAGCCACCAAGCTTGAATTCTTATGGGGTCATAAAGGCAGGTAAGAGTTTCCTGAGGCAGTGACCATCAGGCTTTCTTTTACAACCCGAAAGGGAAGTGGTAAAGGAGGAGGCCCATTGAGTGCTAATAATCNGTTAGTATATCAAAAGGGGATTTATGTGCTCAACCTACATTCCTAGAAGTAGTTAGGTAAGAAGTTATGGGTCTATAAAGTTCATAAGGCAGTATAAGGGTCTCAGCTAAAATTGCACAAGAGATCAAGCTATCCACCTGACCTAGGAAACAGGCGTCCTTTGTTTGGCCTTGGATACTTGATAGGTATTTAGATAAGTACACTGTTAGGAGTTCTTGGAAGCACACAAGCATTCAAGAAAATCATTGTAGGAACTAGCTAATATATAT
>LZPO01097292.1:116031-133528 GCA_001675575.1 Neotoma lepida | reverse complement strand
AAGGACATTACATATTCATCACAGGAAAAATTCACCAAGACTTCTTAAGCCACGGCTTGACCTTTGGAAAAGTCCTTGACTTTTCCAAGTAGTAGCTTTTGTGATAGTAGCTGAATCCCATTACATTTTCCTGCGGCTTGCAGCACTCTTCAGCAGTAATGTGAAGATAACTTCCACCTTGGGTGGTTGTGGGAGTTAAATGAGAAAGCACAGCAGTGGACTCAGCGAATGGTTGCCCCTTCCCTTCTTTTGCACCTTGACCTCCACCCCTTCCCACTGTCCTCTCTTCTGGGGGCCAGTTGCCATTTGGATGCTTCTACCTCCCAGGTTTTAGGCGCCATGCTGGAAGTGTCGAAACTTGGACTATATTTAGATGCCTTAGCTCTTTTACTTTTTTACACCACTGGGTTGCTATGGTGATGGTGGAGTGGGGAGGGGGGAAGGACAGCTTGAAAGAAAGCATGGAGCTCAGCCATGAAGATCAGCAGCCTTGGCTGTGGACTGTTTTTGTGAGCTAGCACTCTCGAAGGAGCCTTACTTGTGCATTTTATCTGGAGATGCTGCAAGGAGACAGGTACTGCCTGGTAAAGGCCAGAAGGGAAGAGAAGGGAAGGAAAGGGAGAAAGGACTATGCTAAAAACTGCTTCCTTCACTGGCATGAACACAGCCTTAAGCCCTGCAGCCTTCCTCGAATGGCTCCACCATCAATCAAGTCAGGCGACAGCNAGTGAGGCTGGGCAGACGAATCACATCAGTTATATTGGAGTTCAGAAGTCATTCAGGCCAGATGCCTTCTCAAGAACAAAGTCCTGTCCCTACATCATGACCCAGGATTGTCATGAGTTCAGCCTATAGGAGAAATCAAAGTCACACAAGGGCAGAAATGAAACTGTGCCCAGAACTCTGATATACTTGGTGGATTTGCAGGTAGGCACACAGGCTCTGANCTGATGACAAAACTGAGCACTGCAGAAAGATCCAGTGTTCCTAAAACATCATTTCACAGGGTCTTTGAAATGGCTTGGATAAGTAGGATTATCTCTTCATGAGGAAATGACATAGGGGAATTGACGATTTACCCACAGTTGTCTCACAGTTGGTAAATGGCAGAGCTGGGAGTTGAACTCAGGCCACCTGGAATCCAAATCTGTTGCCCATCCTGATATATCAGTGGTTATCAAAAACAATTTATTAAAGCTGAATATAATGTTTGTGAAGAAAGGGTACAATGAAAAGTAACNAAAAAAGCAGCTAAAGGTAGAGCTGTCATTGTCCAAGAGTTCATTTTGGACAGTTCTACTTCTAGGAAGAGAGGATTCTGGGTAGGATCTTTAAAAAATGTGGTTACTAGTGCATCCATCTTAAAAACCCTGGGGGATGGTAAAGGTGTTGGCTGCTATGCCTCAGTCCAAGATATTGATCCAGCAGATCTGGGGTGCTAGTATTTGGATGAGAAACCAGAAGATTCTGGTAAATACTAATTTAGCTGGGGGGTAGCTTAGCAACTGGGAGACGGAACACAATTGCATCACACGTCTCTTTTCCTATCTGTTTTCTCATTTGTCCAAGATCAAACATCAAGAAATACTTAGGCAGCTGGGAGTGGTGGCGGATGATTTTAATNCCAGCACTTGGGAGACAGAGGCAGGTCTCTGAGTTTGAGGACAGCCTGGTCTACAAAGTGAATGACAAGACAGTTAAGACCACACAGAGAAACCGTGTCTCGGAATAAAAACAAAAAGAAAAGAGGTAAGCTGGATGTTCAGTGGTTTTCTCATCATCCTCTGATCCTTTGTCTGTTGTTAAACCTTGGGCTCTAATCTGTGGGGTCAACAGCATCTAGAGAAGGTCACAACGATTGTCTGACCTTAGGTCATTGCTGAGCCTAACAGAGCAGCTGTCCTTGGGAGGAGGCTGTGGGAGAGCATGGAGTCAAGAGCACCAAAGGGACATTTAGAAGATGAAAATTCCTTTTTAAAGAGTACCACATGAGGTTGGGATTGAAAATATTTATTGGACAAGCGCAAAGTCTNGAAAACTATCCAGGGAAATGGATACTTAGCTTCTCATTCATTGCAGGACTAAAAGACCCATTTGACAAAGAAGGAGGGTTTGATGCTTCCGTTGAAGGAAACTGGCAAAGCTGAACTATAATTTTTAGGTCTCTTAACTTCTTCAAGCTTTATGATGTTTCCTTATAATCAAGAGCTTCCTCTTGTCCAGACATTGTGCGGTACACAGACAACTCCCACACTCCTCCGTGGAACCTTGTGAAGCGTTACCAGTATTCCCATTTTGCAGATGAGGAAACAGGAAACATTGAGAACTTTTGCCCAGAATCACCCAACTAGGAAGTGATAGAATTAGGCTTTGGTCTCAGTGGTTTGATTCCAAGACTGTGTATGGTCTTATCCCAAACTAATTCATGCTCNAAGTATGTGCAGTCTAAGTAAGTTCTCGTGATGAGTTTTTCTAAAATATTGAATTATTTCTATTTTTTTCTTTTTTCTTTTGAGGTGGTGACCACATATAGCTGAAGTTTCTGGGATATACAGTATTGGGTGAAGGGATATTACCAAAAAGATTATTTTAACAATTTTGCAGATTGTACTTTGGAGCATTATTTGAAAAGTAACCTAGAGCCTAACACAGACTAGGCAACTACTCCAGCGTATTCTCAGCCACTATTCGATACTTTTTATTTTGAGATGGAATCTTGCAAAGTTTCCCAGACTAGCCTCAAACTCTCCTTGGAGTCCAGACAGGCCTCAGTTTCTCTATCTTCCAACCCTAGCCTCCCAAGTAGCTGGGATTACAGATATGTGCCACCAGGTCTGGCTTAGCTGATAGCAATTTTACAAGATTATTTTTTGTTGTTGTTTGGGGTTTTTGGTGTCTTTTTTCTCTAATAAAATCTTATTAAAACAACAACAAATGGCTGTAGCACATTTGTATATAAGCCCTGCCTCCAGGTTGAGATCTCATCTCCAGAAATCTCCAGTGGCTTTATCCATAAGTCTACCTCCTTCAAACCTACTCTCATTTCTGGCCTATAGCTGACACTTGCACACAGAACCTACTTCTTCTCTCTTTCTCATGCTTATGGTCCTGTGAGCCTGAGGGGTTCTGGCTATGCCATACCCCTGTTGGCAGAATGTGGTTACTCAATGTGGAGTATTCCACATAAGAACAGGAAGCTGAAACAAAGGGGAAATGAAATGAAAGGGAATCAAGGAATTGTGGGCATGGAGGGAGTTGAGAATGGAGGAAATACTCGTGGTTGTGTTCTCTTCTGTCATATCTGTACAGAGTCCCTTGAGCTAGCATCTGCTTTCATATTTTAGCACTCTGTTCTGGGGCCAGAAGCAGGCAAACAGGGAGGCAGAATGGAGTGGGACAGGACGAGGAGAGGGCCTGGTTATACTCAAAATGGAAGCTCCTGGTCAAAAGGAAAGTGACTTATTCCACTCCTAAACTAAAGCTTTCATGAGTTCAGATCAGTTATAACTAGTTTCTACTGTCCCACTTTTGGAACCTGACCCACCTCCCTTCCCAGCATCTCCTTTAGATTGTGGCCAAACACACAGAATGATGTTTTCTGGGGACGCATGCCTCCAGCATGGAGCCCTCTGGTTCAGACTGATGCTCTCTGCACAGCTCTTGGCCGTTTATGAAATGCTTCCCATGAGAGTTTTTCAGTGTTCTTGTAGGATAAGCAGAATAGTTGTCAAGGAATTTATTTTATTTATTACTGAAAATGGAACAGTGGGGCTAGCTTTTAGGTATCTTGGTCTTTCTCNCAAGGAGGGGTGGGTCTTGTCGGAAAGTCAGCTGCAATTGCCTTAAGTTCTGGAGCAATCAGAGAGAGGAATGCAGNCCTCCTTTCACAGACAAACCTTTTCACAAGTTTATATTCAAATTTGAATACATCAAGAGTACGTAGGCAGTGGACCATATTTTTTTTGTTCCCCGTTGCCTACCGCCGGCCTCTAATTTTCAAAGGAGAGGGAATAAAAAAAAAATCCTTTGCATAGACAATGAACTCTTCTGTTTAGATAATTCTAATATAGTTCATTTGATTATCACAACATTCCACAGACATTCAGAGGTAGATTCACTCTCATTTGTGTGTTGTGGCAATTGAGATGCAGGATGTCAAGGAATCAGCCTAAGTTCATGCAGCTGAATGATACAGTGTGCATTAGGCTCATGCCTTCAGCTAATGAAGTAGAAATCTTTCCAGTACCCTTTCTTCCCGCTTGTCTACAAGTCTTATCTAATCCCAACTTAGACATTCTGAAGGCAACAAAAGAAATGTGTAAAGACAGTCTATTTCAGCGAGCCAAGAATATTATAGTAGAGGGAGAAGGTAAGAGCAGAGATCTTTCACATAGACTGATCTATGCTTGACTGTTGTCTCTGCCACTTCCAGCTAGATAACACTGGCTGTAGGATAGGTTATTTTAAGTCTCTAGTTTCTCATCTGTGATAGGATGACATGAGAATCTAGTGAGATGCTTTCCTGTGAATTACTTAGTATAAATTGCTCAATACAGGCTCATTGCTATGTTGCTGTCCACAATGCTGACATTAATCACTGAATCTGTTTTAATTAGAAGATCCTGAAAAAGATGGCATCATCTTGGTATTTTCTAAGANGGAGTTTGCATCTCACAGGTTTTGACATCACCTCTTTTAATAAACTTTCCTATNGTGTTTCCTAAAAACAGCCAGAGTGCTTCTTCTTCTCCTCTTCCTTCTACTCCTCTGCATCATCGTCATCATCATCATCATCATCATCATCATCATCATCATTATTTGTATCCCACTTTAAGAGGTAGTTCAATGCTTGTTGCTGTCATCAGCCTTCTTGGTCATGAGGATAGAAATCCTGCGAGTGGGTGGCTATCTTACCTTTTCACCTAGCTGGTCATTATTCAGTGGAGCTTAACACATNGTTGTCTTTTTATTTTGTCCTCACACTCTGTCTGGTCAAGTTTCTAAAGAAGCAAACTTGTCACCAAAGCCATCAGATTAGAGCACTTAGCATTTCTCTCTCATGAACCACTACCTCACATCTCAAAGGACTTTTCCGTCTCTGTCCAGCATTCAGTCTCTGAGGGAGTGTGGTGTCCAAGAGCATGGCCTGAACTGATCGGACTGTGGAGGTCGTTTCTGGAATTGCTACATGTTCATGGAGAATCAGAGACCATCNAGTGAGATAAAACAGACAGAACTGCTTTAAACTGGACTGCAGGCTCTGAAGAGCTCCAGGCATTTGGAGGCCTAGAATTCCGTTTCCTTAGTGGAATTCCTTTTTTTTTTTCTCCTATGTGAGACAAACAGAGGGGTGGAAGTGTGAAGAACAATGTCGAGGAAGAAAGTACCTAGGAACATTTCTGTGAAGCTGATGAGGTTGGCGGTGAGTACAAGACACAGTTAGATAAACTGTGTAGTAGGACAGGAGTGGGAAAAGGGTGAATGAGACATCCAATGCCACCCGTAAATGATTAATGGCTTTGTGTGCAATGTGATAGGTATTAGGGACTGAGGGTGTTAAAAAGAGAAGTAAGATGTTGTTCTTCATTTCAAAAAGCTTAGTATGGTGTGGCTTACAAATACTAAGAACTATACCTCATGGTCAAATTTATAGCCTACAGATACATGTTTGGCAACTTCCTCTAAATTCTATTTTCACCATTTTTCATGTACGGAAAAACAAATCACACCAGCATGTGCACAAAACCACACAGTAACGATAACAGAGAGATCACACGTTCTTCTGTGAAGGTGAACTATGGCCCCCACTCTCCCTGGACAGCAATGGAGGTAGTTCATGTTGTTTATTTTGTAGTGTGATGCCCGGAGGCTCTTCTCTTCCTCCTAACCTGGCTCACCTCCTCACCCGCATTGACCAGTGTGACTAAATTCCTATAATATTCCCAATACCATGTCTGGAGCCTGATAAATGGGAGGCATGCTAATAAGAAGCTATGCCGAGGAAAGATGAATAAAACAATTACCTTGCTCGTTAGGAATTCTCAGTCTGGTGGAGAAGGCACACACGTGAGCAGACATTTTCACTATAAACCTAGTATGATTTATACAACAGGAAAGGACTTCAAAGACTAGAATTCTTAAATGTCNTATNCCANNTGCCCTTAATAGTAACATCAACTCATACTCCCATGCCCTTTAACTCGGCCCAGACACTGGCTGCTTTACAGGTATGAGCTCATCCGGTCATTACAACCCACTAATTATAGAAACTGTCAGCNTCTTCTTTTACATATGATAAAGCTAAGGCACATGGGGATTAAGAAACTCACCAAAGGTCACACAGCTGATAGATGAGAGAGATAGAATTTGAACTGTGGAAGTCTAGCTCCACATCCAAAGAAACAAAAGGAGTTTGGGGCATCACTGTAACCTTGTGATCAGTTAGATTTTTGAAGTGCTGTAATAAAACACTATGACCAGCGCAACNTGGGAAGGAAAGGGTTTATTTCACTTGCAGCTTATATAAGTCNATCAGTGAGGGATGCCAGAACAAGGATCTCAGAGCAGGAACCTGGCGCAGGAACNNATGTAGAGACAANGGAGGGGCNCTGCTTACTGACTTGCTCTCATGGCTTGCTCAGGCTGTTTTCTTATANCATCCAGGACCAACAGCCCAGGGGGTACCACACAAATGAGCTGNGCCCTCCTATATCAATCATCAGTTAAGAAAATGTCCCACAGGCCAATCTGCTGGAGGGACTTTCTCAGCTGAGATGCCTCCTTCCAATGACTCCAGCTTGTGTTATNTGGACACGAAACTAACCATCAACCTTGTATTCTCTATGGCATTTTTTAAACCAGTACTTATTGGGTATTCCTTCCAACTTATTTTATTCCCATTGCAAGTTGATGAGGCAATTTTCGGTGGGATCTCAATAACTACAGAATTAGTATTTCTATTCCCTTTGCCTAAGAGCAGACACGCCTAGCACTCTCCTTCAGGAACATGTCTATGTCCATGTGTTTGTGAAGTGGATCAAATGGCATAAATCAGATCCACTACTCCAGGAAGACGGTGCTGAGCAAGGAGCCCTGCAGGGAAGAGGTCACAGATACCTGACACAAGCCCCTTCCAGCTCCAAAGGCTGCAACNGATGGTAGCTTTGGGCCTCAGACCCCTGTGTTTCATTATTCCAAATATAGGCCTCTCTGTCTTTATGACTATCCAAAGAATCAGAAAGCCTCTGAACATCTCCAATTATCTAATGTATTTTAAAAATTGCTACAATTGCTCAAAGGGAAAAAAATAATTTAAGATAATTCTTAACTTCAATTGTCCTGGCCAAGATCTATATTAAGAGTGTATTAAAATAATTATCATAGCCNGGTAGTGGTGGCTCATGCCTTTAATCCCAGCATTCAGGAGGCAGAGGCAGATGGATCTCTGTGAGTTTGAGGCCAGCCTGGTCTACAAAGAGAGTTCCAGGACAGCCAGAGCTGTTACACAGAGAAACCCTGTCTCAAACAAACAAACAAACAAAAAATAAACAAACAAATGAAAAGATAACCCTCATAAAAACAGGAGAAGAAAAAAAGTTCCATGTGAAGAGTAGGGAAAAATAGGGAAGAGACAGAGAGGCAGATGGCCCTGAAGAAGTACAGCCTTCCTCAGGGGGCTCTTGGGCTGCTGTACAACTCTCATCCATCTCCTCAGGTTTTCAGAACACTGACTAAATGTTTATGCTGTTATCTATTGATGGGCAGCGAGTCACATAACATCGCCTCCCAGTGACCATTGGGATTTGGGTCCAACAGGTTTACACACTTGATATTTGATTTCACTTATCTTCACTTATTTTTGTTGCTTTGCTGTAAAAACATCTCAAGAGCTGTTCTTTCCCCCCTTTCCTGTCTTAAGCAGTCACTCTTGGTCCAATTTTCAACTCTCCTTTCTGGATGGATAGGAAGAGNACTTAGGTTGCCACTCAAAATTTCAGTCNGTAGGCGACTGAGACAAATGCAAAGCAATTTCTACAAGAATCCAGAGGAAATGTCAGCCTCTTCTATCTCATGCTTTTGCTTCTCAGAGTTTGAACTCCATGCTCTATCCGCTGTTTCCACTCTGTAATAGGCATACATAAACCTGAATTTTGCCCCTGCCAAATAGAAAAATAGNTACCTAGCATCCTAAATACTCATGTTGCACCTAACTGTATAGGGAAGGGATGGGCTAGAAACTGACAAGTATAAATTGGATCCTCTGTCCTTCAAGAGATTGCTATACAGCTGCTTCACAGGCAGGCCTTGATGGAGAACAGGCAGATGCTGTAGGAAGTATGTAGTCAGTGGAAAGAACCATCGCCTGGTAGACATTAGAGATGTCATTAGGAATACGGGAGGTTTATGGAGTTGAGATGAGCAGTGGAAGGAGATTGTGACTAGTTCAGTGCTGAAACAAGACAATGAGAAAGCAGATGGTGGAATTGGTCCCCATGGCCACAGCAGAAAGGTGTGGGGGCAAGCTGTGAGATACTGCCTNGTGGTGTTCTNGGAATTAACAGACCTCTTAGAGCAGCATGCCCTGGGAATAGACTTCCTCTAGATAGGTTTTCTGGGGAAGTCATGATCCACCACCCACCCCTGCCCAGCTGCCCCTATGAGTTCTACTGTTTCCTTCCTAAGGATTGCTTCAAAGCAAGTCTCTCAGAGCTGTAGCAGCTGGGAATGGCTCTGTCCTCCCTGCCACCCTGAGGTAATGGCTCTTTCCCCTTTAGCTGATAAAGCCCTCTCTTGATGCTTCCTACCGCTGTCTTCTGAGTCACTTCTTTGTCAGTAATGACTTTGGTGCCTGGCTCGAAGTCTTCCTGACAGCACCCTGGGTGAGGCTAGTACTCAAGATGACTAATTAAAAACCCTTGGCCCTCAGTCTCTTGAGCTTTTCATTTTCAGTGACCTTCACCTGCACTTCAGCCATCCACTCTCAAGTCTGTCTTGAGCCTTGTTATCTGTACCTGCACCACCATCAAGATACCAAACTCAAACATTCCACAGCTGGACTTACTATCTACTTGGCCAAAGCCATCTCTCCTCAAGCCCCATGTCAGCAGATTATGAAGCTACCTATTCAGGCGTGTATCCTGGCTCCTTCTCTGGACCACTGAGCTTCTAATCATAAACTAGCTCCTATTTCTTTTGCCTATCACATCTCACAAGTACACTGTCTTCCTTTTATCTCCTGACCAGACTCTCATGTATGGGTCACCAGTGCTTCTGGCCAGGATTCTGGAACTCAGTTTCCTGATCTGATTCATGCCCACTTGACTTCGTTCTCTGCATCTGTTCAGGCACAAATCTCCTTTATGCCCTTCCTTCCTTCCTTTCAAACCATAGGCTTTTTCTCTGAATGCTGTTACTTGCCCACGCTGTTAGTTGCTGGCTTGGTTCCCACTTATTATGGTTAGTTAATTGTCAACTTTGACNGAATTTAGAATCACCTGGGAAATGGGCCTCTGAGCATGCCTGTGGGGGAAATTATCATGATTATGGCTTGAAGTGGGAGAACCAGCCCACTATGGGTGGCACCATTCCCTAGGCAAGGGATCTTGGGTTATATAAGAGTGGAGAAATTGAGCTGGGCATTAGTACTCATGCATTCACTTATCTCTTCTGCAGATGCACTACACCCAGCTGCTTTGGGCTTCTGATGCCTTGACTTCCCCACAATGTTAAACTGTAACCTGGAACTCTAAGATTGAAAAAACAAACAAACGAAAAAAACAAAAAAAACCTCTTTCTCCATTAAATCACGTTTGTCAGAGTATGTTTTTTAATAATTGAAAATAAGAATAAGCCCNCTCCTGACAGTGCCTGGAGCACCAGGACCCACAGGCTGGATGACCCACGGACCTAGGATAGAATCAAACATGACTGGAGAAAAAAATGTCAATGTAATGATGCCTAATGATGTTCTGCTATACACATAAATTGGTGCCTAGCCCAATTGTCATCAGAGAGGCTTCCTGCAGCAACTGATGGAAACAGATGCAGACCCACAGCCAAACATTAGGCAAAGGTTGGGGAATCCTNCNGAAGAGAAAAAGGAAGGATTGTAGGAGCCAGAGGGGTCAAGTACACCACATGAAAACCCACAGAATCAACTAACCTGACCTCATTGAGGCTCACAGAGACTGAACCGACAACCAGGGAGTCTGCATGGGACTGACCTAGGTACTCTAAAGATATGTTAGTTATGTGGCTTGGTCTGTTATGGGACTCCTAACAGTGGGAACAGGGGCTGTCTCTGACACTTTTACAGGCCTTTGGGACCCTACTCCTCATNCTGAGTCACCTTGCCCAGCCTTAATACATGGGAAGGTACTTAGTCCTACTGCAACTTGATACGCCATGTTTTGTTGATACTCATTGGAGGCCTGCCCTTCCCTAAACAGAAACAGAGGAGGAGTGGAGTGGGAGGTGGGAACACTGTGGTTGGGATTTATTTAAATAAAAAATAGATGAAAATACATTTATTTAAAAAAAAAGAAAATGGAAAAGAAACTAAGACACCATCTGTCTTAGTTAGCATTTTTATTGGTGTGAAGAGACATCATGACCATGGCAACTCTTAAAAGGAAACATTTAACCGAGGTGGCTTGCTTACAGTTTTAGAGGTTCAGTCCATTATCACGGCNGGAGCAGGGTGGTGTGCAGGCGGACAGTAGCTGAGAGTCCTACATCTTGCAGGCAACAGGAAGTTGACTGAGACATTGGGCAGTATTCTGAGCATAGGAAACCTCAAAGCCCACCCCCACAGTGACACACTTCCTCTAACAAGGTCATACCCACTCCAAAAAAGCCACATCTTCTAATAGTGCCACTCCCTATGAGCTTATGTCAGCAATTACATTCAAACTACCACATTCCACTCCCTGGTCCCCATAAGCTTGTAACAGTATCATAATGCAAAATGCGTCTAGTCCAACTTCAGAACTCCCCATAGTCTATCACAGTTTCAACAATGTTTAAAAATTCAAAGTTCAAAGTCTCTTCTGAGATTCACGCAGTCTCTTAACTGTACTCACCTATAAAATCAAAATCAAAAAAGCAGATCACATACTTCCAACATATAATGGCACAGGACATATATTACCATTCCAAAACATAGGGAAGGGAGTATAGTGAGTAAATACTGGACCAGAGTAGACTGAAAACCAGCTGGGTAAATTCCAAACTCTGCATCTTCATGTCTGATGTAAAAATCCTCTTCAGATTTCCAATTCTGTTCAGCTTTGTTGACTACAACACACTTCTTTCTCTTGGGCTGGTTCCACATCCCTGTTATGATAGGATACCTCCTCGGCAGGTATCCCACTGCTATGGCATCTCTAACATCTTGAGTTCTCTGAGGCAATCTAGGCTTCACCTTCACAGCTTCACACAATGGCCTCTCTTCTAGGCCTCCATTCAGGGACATCCCTGATACATGCCTGGCCTCATCAGCTTTCCTTAATCTTGGGGCAAATTCCATACCACTTTCTTCTATCCTTAACTCCACGACTATGTGGCCAAAGCCGCCAAGTTCTGCTGTTTACTGGGGCTGGAACATGACCTCCTTGTTCAGTTCCATCTTCACCAGCTTTCTGTCCTTCGCTGCCTAAGCTTGGCTGTCCAGAAACTTACTCTGTAGACCAAGCTGGCCTCAAACTCAGAGATCCACCAGCCTCTGCCTTCTTCAGCAAACCCTACTGGTTTGTGCCACCACAACTAGCTCTAAACTTTTCTTTAGTTTCTTTCCACAAGTTGTAAACTTAGCTGGGTGGGATCTTGCCCTGCAGTCATCATTTCCTTTATTTCATTTCTTAATCCGTTTATCTCCTCAAACACAGGATTTAGCTCCATTCCACTTCCTGGTGCTCTTTTTCTCCTCAAAATTTACACTTTGTAATTTACCTTTCTCAGCTTGCTCCCTCTCATTATAAATCTTTATAAGCATGAACACTAGTAACCATGCGACAGTTTATACTAGGCTGTTTTGAGATTTTTTTCTGTCAACAGAATTAATCCAAAACTCTTCACTTTAGACTCATGTAGACTCTTCAGACAAGGGCAAAAAAATAGCCACTTTCTTCACCAAAGTAACACAAGAACAATCTCTAGGCAACATACTAAGATTCTTCTCTTCCGAAACCTCTTGAGTGAGCCCCTCATAGTTCAAATAACTCTTAGTACCCCTTTCTTCCATGCTCCTTCTAGTTTGGCCCATTAAGCAGTGCTTAAAGCATTCCACTGCTTTCTAAACCCAAAGCACTAAAGTCCAAAGTCCTCCAAACATACACATGGTCAGGCCTATCACAACAATACTCCAGTCCCTGGTACCAATTACTGTCTTAGTTAGGGTTTCTATTGCTGTGAAGAGACACCATGGACCATGGCAACTCTTATAAAGAAAACATTTAATTGAGATGGCTTGCTTATAGTTTCAGAGGTTCAGCCCACTATTATCATGACAGGGAGCATGGTGGCATGCAGGTAGATGTGGTACTGGAGTAGTAGCTGGGAGTCTTACATCTTGCAGGCAATAAGACATTGAATGAGACACTGGGCAGTACCCTGAGCATAGGAAAACTCAAATCCACCCCCACAGTGACACATTTCTTCCAACAAGGCCATACCCACTTCAACAAAGACACACCTCCTAATATTGCCACTCCCTATGAAATTATGGGGTCCAATTATATTCAAACTACCACATCATCTATCCTCNAGATTTCAGACATCTTCCAATCTCCTCAGACTGGTATGGTAGCTACCCTGTGCCTTTTGTTAGTATGCTGTGTTGTTTTGTGAGACACTTACCACATTCAATTGCAATTGCTTGCGAATGTGACCATCTCTAGAGCCATGACTAATTTCCAGATCAGTGTAGGGCTTTATGCGCGATGTTTTTGTGTATGAAATGAAGGGATGAAGAAACAAAAGAAAAGTGGTGAAAGGTAGAAACATTTTCAATGCAGAATTGGTGGATAGGACAAGTGTTTCATACTGAGGGAAATAATGGCAGTATTGTAGGCAGACAGAGGGACTTCTGCAAGAGAAGGGGCTAATTTTGAAAATGAGCTTTTGGGTTGGACATACTGATTTGGGAAATGTGTAGACATGAGGAAACAGAGCCCTGTAGAGACACAGACTCCGGACTCATACACAAAGAAGGCAGTGTGAAATCTATTTACATATATGATATCTTAAATATGGAATTTACACAGAGAGAAGTAATGTACATAGGATGACTATCAGCATCTTCAGGCCTAATTGAGCTTCTCCCCTTAACTTCCTGCATAACTGCCTCCACCTTTGCTGTTGTTTCATATATAAGAATTGTGAGGGGTATGGGGTACGGTATGTTATTCTGATACACACATGCATTGTGCAACAACCAAATGAAGGATTTGATATATTCATTACTTCAAATGTTTGCCACTTCTTGGTGTTGGCAAACCTTTTTCTGCTATCTATCCTGAGATATGCTTTTAATCATTGTTAAGTACAATCTACATAATCTTTTTATATTGGAGATCTGCTAGGATTATTTTTTTCCCTCCCAACTACTCTTTCTATTTTTTGAGCATGTTTTTGTAACTCCAGCTGTTAATCACCTCATTGCACAACCATGCCATTTTGACCCCTGCTCGTTGTTTTTATGCAATGAGATGCTTGTTTTTCAACAGCCTTCTATTGTTTTCCCCCCCAAAGACAATTTCTTTGACCAGCACACTGGCGGCTTGTAGATTCATCTACATTTTACCAGAAGGATTCTTGCTCATTGCCTTCCTTGTGAATCCTTCAAGTTGATCTGACATTTTAAAAAATTCTATCCTCTGAATTATATTTTTTTCTCTTGCAGCTGAATAACTGTGAGACCTTCAACATTTTGCATAAATATGCACNTCCTGCAGCAGCTCACTTGTCAATTTCAAAAGCTTTATGTCTGTTAATAGATAAAAGTAGACTATGCTGGCATTCTATAAGGGCTACGTCTTACCCTTAGAATCCCAGATCTGACTATATAATCCTAATAGAGGCACAAAGGTTTGATTTAGGGAAGCCACAGCTATTTTTCAGGGTTGAAATGTAATGTCACCTTGTGGATCTGATGATGTTTGTCCCCAAGAGCAGCAAACCCTTTATCTTTTGAAGGCACTTATTCACAGTGATACCTATTCTAAATAAGCCCCGCATATAGTATATCTGGTTTCTACGATCCTGTGCTTCTCATAGAAACACTCTAAGACATCCTTGGTGAATTTGTTCAGCTGGAAGTAGCCCTACTATTGAAGTATCAAACTGAACCCCAGATGAGAGAGCTGTGCCTGTTGCATCCTGTTCTCTCTAAGCTCTAGGAGTGATCATTAGTCTTTCAGAAGTTTATGAACTTCTCTGAGAACTCAAGCGTATCCAAGCATAAACGATAGTTTACATATGATTTCAGGTGGTTCACAGCCGTCAAACCCCTAATGATCCATGGACTCCAGGTTAACAAACACTAAAGATCAATTACTGATCAGTTATTGATGGGTGAGGGATTTCACAAACCTCAGNATGTGCAGAAAACAGCTGTGAGGAGTGTGCACTGCTGGGCAGTAGCTACAGCTCCCAGCAGGGGCTACCTAGCCTGTATATAATCAAGCCCAGCATGGCTGAGTGCTCTTCCATCTTCCCTTCTGCAGGGCGTCACATTTTCTACTCATTTCTATTATGAGATTTTTATTTTACAGNATCAGATCTCCNNTTTTTTTATGATTGAAATCAGCACCAAATAGTTCCTTTAAATAAAAAGCGAATTGCCTTATACTCATTTTAGTTAAAACAAGCCAGGNTTTTTTCTGTCTGTCTTTTTTTTAAGCAGGGAGAAGGGGAGAAGGGGAGAAGAGGAGAAGGGAGCTCCCGGGTTAAAACGGCTCCCCCTTTTGCCGCCCTTTCTTTCCCACAAACCCTAGCTCTTTGCTTTCTCTAACATCTCAGACTCCCTAGACACCTACTGTCTTTTCCTAGGTCTCATCTCATTTCCTCAAAGCTGGCATCTAAAAATCTATCAGCTCCAATCTTTCAAGTGTCTAGGATTTATCTCACTCCATACCTCTCTGGACATATGATTTGTGAGCCCAAGACTGTTCGCCCAAATCCCGATCGGCAGCCGCGCACGTTTGATTGTCTGAGTCACCATTGCCTCTGCTCTTTTAAAACTCGAGGCAGCATGCTCTCCTCTTTCAATAGTTTTTTTTTTCCCAAAGCTAACTGATTTTTCAAAGTCACGTTTAAAGGAAAGCTNGAACAACTTAGTAACCACTTAATTACAAACTGCACTGTGATCTGTTTTTCCCTCATCACCACGAGCCTCTTAACAGCATTTATTAACATTTTATGCATACAGAGAAGTTTGCGCGTTATAAAGCCATTTGAGGTTTCTCTTCTTCCCTTTCGAAGGAAAATACTCCAAGACGCCATCATGTCATAAATACACATTTTCATAAATACACATTTTCATAAATACACATTTTCAATCCGGAGCTGTCACCTCGTCACTTCCCATCCTCACTATTCATATACTTTGTTCAGNTTGTTCTTTGACTATTCTAGTGGCTCCTGGTTCTCCTGATGCTCCTTTTCCTGCTATTCCAGGTGCACATGTCCACCCCTCCTCCAGACGTCAGGGCTCTTGTGTTATAAGCTACTGGCTTTTTAGTACAGTTGTTGGTTGACTTGCTTTTTGATCACACTCCTGTGTTACGGTTTGAATCTGCAGTGGTCCCAACAGGCTCATGTTTTAAATGCTTATTCTTCAGCCGATGGTGGCATTTTAGGAAACTGTGGANAGTTAGGAGGTAGAGCCTAGCCGGTGGGTGGGAGCTAGGTCTTTGAAGGGTCTAATTAGTCCCTGATCCAGCTCTTGCTCTTTGATTCTTGGTCCTCTGTGATGTGAACAGCCTCTACCACACTTTCCTGCAGCCTTGATCTCAGCTGTTCCACCATGCCTTCTCCGCCTTGATGGACTCAAACACTTGAAACTTTGATCCCAAACACTATTTTTTCCTTTGTTTCTGTCATGTGTTTTGGTAGTCAGTATACCACTATTGCACTAAAACCTCCCTAGGGAAACACAGTGGATATTATTGTTTATCATTTTGAGACACAAACTCCTTCCTCCAGGATTTCTAATGTGGGATATATTCATTCCTTGAATTCTCAACTGTGTGGTGTAAATAGGAGCAGCCATTCTAAGCAATGTTTGACACAAGGACAATCCAATGTTTAAGTTGAAGATGTGGGTCTGGTGGCTGCTTAGAACCGTGTGTGTCTCCTTCCTGATAGAGGGAGCAAGTCTGAGAGACAAAAGCTGGCATGGAAGGAGCAGAAAGACCCCTGGGGACAGGTGAGATCCTGGCTGTCCATGGTCATTGCTTGCACTTTCCTTCTCAGGCTTTAGAGGCAAAGCCTCTCTTTGAGGTCAAGTCAAAGTTGAGCTTTTGCCATTCACAACCGATGACTCGTCTTAAACAGCCNGTACCGTCTAATTCATGTTACTACAGCTAGTACCTGGATTCTGGATTTGGCATCCAATATGGGTTCCATAACATAACTATCTTCAGTTTAAAGCCTGAAATAACATTTGTCATCAAGGGACTCAGGGGTGAGGTCACTGAATACATGCTACACCATCACAGTTGTATGAGGGTCCCATGTTAGTTAGCACTGTATTGCGATGTGGTGGCTGTACAGGCATTCTGACCATCTACTTGAGTCTGAGTTTGTTCTGTTGGTATTAGGTCAACTATCCTGCAGAAGCGTTAGCTATTTCTAACAACCATGAATAATTAGCTGTCCTTAGGCATAATCTTGGAAGACCAAATGAGAGAGACTGCAATACGCTTATCAACAAGGGTCTACTTGGTCACCTGGTTGGTTTCCTATTTGCATGGTGCATAGAACGTTGGCTATGCAATAACTTATGTGGACACTGATAACCAAGTAGGTTGCCTTGAGAAAACAATATTACTCCTTAGAGCCCTGCTTTCCCCATATGCTAGCTGGAGAAAGCACATCTTACATACTTTCCAATACTACTGAGATGTTGGGATGGAGGAAAAATCCCGGCAGCACTTTGTCCTTAGCTCTGCTTTCTNGGAGAATCATGTTAGGCACTTTCCTAAACAAACAGGCCACTGTAGAGCTGACNGGTTTGCTTTGATAANTACGTGGCCTAAGGCAGGGTCACTCATGCAAGAGCTGCCCTGATGTACTTTATGAGGGAGCTGAGGTGAGTCTCCCCAAGTCTGATATACATTTTCCTTTCTGTCTTCTTGACTTGTTTGTCAGCCACGGCTTCTTAATGCTGTCCTCACTGCCGTGGCTCTGAAAAGGCCTCTCGGCTCAGTATTTAGTGATGAAAATGGGTCTTGAGTCTTTTGCCTTCCTGCTCGGCCCTTGTGACACACGCTCTGGG
>LZPO01097292.1:95697-107721 GCA_001675575.1 Neotoma lepida | reverse complement strand
ATTCCACATTTATTGCTCCTTTAAAATTAATTTTACTAGTCTATTTTAGTGCCTCTGCTGGCTCACTACCTGTACCTCTTTGAATTCTTTTCTGTTGGTTGCTGCTGGGATGACAGAAAACAACTTGAACTTATCAACATGATCTAAAAGAAGATACTGCACTGCCTCNTATAAAATATAGGAACCCTGCAGCAATCTGTGTCCTTCTGTGCCTTCTTTCATGTGTCATAACAAAACATTACAATTTTTGCTCCAAACCCTCANTTGAATGATAAGACTAGAAAATGCACATTCACCACTTCTGCTTTCATTTCATTCTTTTCTGTTGACTTGATGGTCTGTCTGTAGACCTGTTTCCATGGGATGCCATTTCTAATCTAGTTTATAGCTCATGACGATCAACATATGTCTTAGTTATTGTTCTCTTGCTATGATAAAATACCATGACCAAATACACTTATGAAAGGAAGCCTTTAATTGGGGACTTGCTTACAGTTTCAGAGGGTGAGTCCATGACCATTCAGGCAGGGAGTGTGAGGGCAGGCAGGGAGCATGAGGGCAGGCAGGGAGTGTGAGGGCAGGCAGGGAGTGTGAGGGCAAGCAGGCAGAGCACTGTACCAGTGCTGAGAGCTTGCTTCCTGATCTACATGCAGGAGGCAAAGAGAGGGTGAGGCTGGACCTGGCATGGACTTTTGAAACCGTAAAAGCCACTCCCAGTGATGCACCTCCTCCAACAGGGTCACACCTCCTAAACCTTCCTAAACAGTCCACCAACTGGAAATCAGACATCCAAATATATGAGCCTACTCTCATTCAATCCATCACAATGTATCTTATCATGTCTTCACTAAAACATAGACTCACTGGACACAGAAATCGAGGCTGGACAGTTTGCCTGCGATCCTAGTGTCCATTGCCATCTTTCCCCGCTTTTTAGGAAGAAGCACCATTCATTGTTCTTTCTCCAAATATAATAAGTTATTTTCTTTGCCGCCCTTCAAGACCCCTCTCTTTCCCTGTGCTTGTCCACAGGNTCAGGATCATGAGCGGAATATGATTGCTTTGGGTCCATCCTACTTAGTGGTCTGAGCGTCTCTAAGACCTTGTGTTGGCTGTCTTATTTTCTGCCTTCTCTTCCTGAAACTGTAGTTACGCTCTCGTTAGATTGTCTGATACACCACATACTATTTTTCAGACCATTTCTGTCTGCTTTTCAGAATGGATTGTCACACTCTCTCTCCTGACACTCACTTGTCCTTTATTACACCATTTCCAATCTGGACCTAGAATTTCTATGGTTCTTTCCTTTAGTGTGTTTTGTTTAAGTGGTGGGGATTGAATCCAAGACCTTGGACATGCCACACACACAGAGTCCCCATTCAACTACATCTCNAACCTCTAGGTTTTTCTTCGTAATTCATTCCTTAGCTTAGATCCTTCATCATTCACTCATAATGACTACATTTTAACGTATTTCTAAAAAGATTTTCAAAAATTATGTTTAATTATTTGTGTATACCTGTGGGTACGCATGGAGAATAGAGGTGTCAGATTCCTTGGAACTGGAGTTACCAGTGGTTGTGATCCTCCTGACATGGGTGCCAGAAACTGAACTCAGGTCCTCTGCAAAAGCAGTAAGCATGTTTAATTCTGAACCACTGCCCCAGGCCCTCCCTTGTGTTCTTAAGCATGTCTATAAGAGCTGCCTCAAGGTCTTTTAGGCCATTGGACTATTTGTCTTTTTAAAAGTTTAAATTTTGTTATTCAAAAGGTGCAAATAAAAATAATCACACACCAAAGTTAACCAAACCCAAAGACTACATCAGTGAACTTCTGTAGAGCCAGAGTAGCCATTCAGANNGGAAGCTGTGGAGCTTTGCATTGGGTTTTACACTTTCACTGTCAAGTGTATTTTTATGCACCTATCCACCATCAAAACAACAACAAAAATCCACGACAGAGTTAGAACTAGAAAAAGAATTAACCCTTCTAATTATTTTTTCTATCTATGTCCATAACTCACACTCATTACCTGAAAGAGTTGAAATCAACCTAACTGTCCATCAACAGATGAAGGATAATGTTTGGTATATCTAAAATTTAATATTATTGAGCTCTAAAGGAATNTAAAATCACAAAATCTGTAGGAGAATGAATAGAATCAGAATGTATGATGTTTACTGAGGTCACAGTGTCAGAAAGAAATAAAAATCTTCATGTTCTCCCTCATGGAGAGTCTAGTCAGTAATGCATGCATATANGCAGTAAAGGGAGCAAGAAAGGCTAAATATTATGGGATGTGGAAGGATTGAATGCAGGGATCATTTTTTTATTGAGCAAATTTTGTCTTGTATGTATATTGATCACATTTCCATGTTTTCCATGTTTGGTAATTGCCATTTGCTAAACACTGAAATAAAATATTATAAAGAATATCAACTATATTATCTTCCTTTAAAGGGCATTGGCTCTAATTCTGGAAGAAANGTCACTATCATGTAAACATGATAGTTCTGGTTAGAATGACTTTAGTTTTAATTCTAGTCTTAGGGCATGGCTCTTGTTGCACCGTGTGGGCCTCATACAATCATTGCTATTGTCTGCACTAGTCAGTGAGCTCTCATGGATTGAGCTAAAACTGTAGTGTTTTCCAAAATGTCTGCCTGTCCCTGCTGCCAACATGTTCATCATTCATTCCCAGGTCTGCAGGATGAGATGGTTGCTGGACCTTGTGGACTCTTGCCAGTGTTTGTGTGTAGCTCAGTTCTCAGCCAAAGCCTGCAGGGAACCCCTATGAAAACCTTTGAATTTCTCAACACCCTCCCCTTGCCCCCTGTACAGCTCCTCTTCTCAGGACCTCCACCCTACANATTCCATCTACCTCAACAACCCAGAACTTTTGACCCCTGTTCCAAAAGAGGACTGGATAAGCTGAAAGGGACCATACNGTTTGCTTGATATATTTCCTTTCTCACAAGGATCATATTTTGTATTCCTTGGTGTTCAGTGCCTGAAAATGATTTCTTCAGTTATCTTCAGAGTTTTCAGAGACAAGGCATGATTATGTAGCTCAAACTGGCCTCCACCTAGCCTCCTGCCTCAGTTTACAAAATGCTGATTCCCCACCCCCTAGTTTTAAGGTTTTCAACCATACAGATCAATTCTAGGAGCACTGTAGTGGCCAGACGCACAAGTTCAACCTGGTTCTTTTTTGAACGTTAATTAATTTTGCGTGCTACAACATGGATATAGAGGTCAGGGAACAATTTAAAGGAGTTGGTTCTCTCCTTTCACCAAGAGGCTACCAGGGATCAAGCTTAGGTAGTCAGACTTGGCTGTAAGCACCTTTANTCTCTGAACCATCTCAGCAGCCCCTTGTTTCACCCTCTAAGTTTTCAAAGCACTTATTTAAATTATAATTATGTGGTTTTTCATTTGAGGTCTGTCCNNCCCTCTAGAATACACTGTCAATCCAGAACAGAGGTTCAGGCTTTGCCTATTAGTGCCTATTAGTTAATATGTATTTGTGGAATAAATGATGGATCACTCTGTCTTTTGGATCTTNTATTAACTTTATCATTGGTAAGATGCTTAAAACCTTACATTAATAGAGATTCTTTTTCCTCTTCCTTTTCAATAAAGGGATAGCTTGCATGGGCCCNCTGAACATCACAAACCACTGCACCAAAGACTGAGACGNCTATAACAATCCTGAGACATGAAACAGCCACGTGACTTGCCAAAGCTCACAGCAGAGGCAGAAACACGGCTGGTGTAGTCTCTCGATGCTGATCAGTTCATTTCAGAAGGTTGCTTGGCTCCTCCATTCTGCTGACTATTTTCTAACCTTAATCAGAGAGCAAAATGTATATAAGGTAGAACCCTCNTTTTGAAACAGATGTTTCATATATTGTAAAATGTAAAATTGGCTTTTTTAGACCCTTAGCCAATGTCAATAAGCATAAAGGAAACTATATGTGCTGACAATCATTTGCTCCTATTCAATCTCCTTTGCAAATCTCTATAGACCCTATAAATAATTGAGGNCAATACAGGAACATTAGGACAGATTTTATGCCAATAAATTTAGTAACATAGGTAATATTCAAATTTATTAAAAAACACAAGTAGTTGCCTTCCAGAGGTTGCAGGTGAGTCCCTATTGCTGAAGACACCATGCTTTAGACAGAAGCCCTGGAGGACCTGAGATGGTCCTGATTTGGAAGCCTCTTACTGAAGGCTAGCTTTCATAGCATCAGAGGTGCAATGCAANTTTCTAAGGGAGGGAAGCAACCAATACTCTGCCCCAGCTGTGGTCCACAACAATGACCAGCAAGGCACAAGAACACTAAGTGTGCAATAGTGGCACTCATGTTTCGGCAATAGCCAACAACTGTCTTAAGGCCCACTTAACAGAAGGGAAATCATGTCTGGTACTGGAAACCTTGCCAATTTCCTGGGGCTATTGAGGTCACGGATATTAAAGGAGACTCTACAACAGTCACTTCACCAAAAACAGCATAATTCTTAACTTATCCTTATACCCACAGATAAGTGTGACTCTCACCCCTCATCAAAGCACTTTCTCTTTGCAACAGATGGAGACAATTTCAGAAAACCACAACCAGTTAAAAGGCAGGGAAACAAAATATTCACGAGGTGCCAAGTCTCAGCTGATACACCTATGATACATCTCCTGCACATAAAGCTAGGGGAACGTCACGGAAGAGAAGGAGAAAGATTGTAAGAGCCAGACGACCAGGCAATCTGCTGTGAGAGTGAGTCTCCTAGGAATGACAGGGACGCATCACCCATGACGCCTCAACAAGACTTGAATAAGGACAGCACCAATAGACATGCTAACACAATAGGGATAAATCTCATGGGGCCCCACAAATAGACAAAGAACTATAGGCAACTAAGGAGTGCTGAGAGTGGGAGAAACAGTCTTCTCCAGAGAAGAGCACAGCAAGTGGTTGTCCAATACCAAATGGTCAGCCCTGAAATCATATACATGTGACTAACTTTAAACTGAGCAAGATATATATATATATTTATATATATGCAAATATATATACGCACACACACACACAAACACATAACACACATACACACTGGACTGTGTATTCCCTGAAACTTATGGGCCAACTAGNTGAGCATATGTAATAGCAACCAACAATTAGACACTGAGTTAAACAAGATGGAGAGTGAGAACTGACGTTCCAAGTTCTCTGACCTCCATGTGTTCCCATGGCACATGGGTACCTGCACTTATATACACAAACATTCATACACNCAGATTCACGAGTGCACACACACAGTATACACAAAAAATGAATAATAAAACACCATTCACTAAAATTGATACAAGGTAATATAGAAAACATAAATAACATGTATTAAAGAAATTCCATTCTTTAAAAATTATTATTAAATACAATTACCTCATTTTCCTCCATTCCCTTTCCTTCTTCCAACTCTTTCCATGCCCCCCCTCAAATATCTGACCTTTTTAAAATTGTTCTTGTTGCATTTATATATAAATGCATAAATGTATAAGTAAAACCTGCTGAGTTTGATAGTGTTGGTTGTATGTATATGATTTCAGGGGCTGATAACTTGGTATAGGACAACCAGAAATTATATTCTCTGTCAAAAACCTTCCTACATGGAAATTCTAAGTCCAAATGGTTTCANGGGTACATTCAGTTGCCTGTCTAAAGAAAAGAATAACTTCCAAGTGACACAAATTCTCAGAAAACCAAGGAGAGAGAACTTCTTGACTTATTCTGTGAGGCTGTGTAACCTTGTTCTCCACTCCTTAGAGGAAGGGTTATGTGAGCAAACCTCACAGGAGAAGAAAGTTGCAGGCTGGTACCCCTCATGAAAATAGAGAAAAACAGAGACGGGCCCTTTATTTTTACTTTTTCAGTACAGAGTCTATGTACGCCACCACTGGTGGAGTGTCGCTGAGGATCCAACCCAAGGCTTCATGGACACTAGGCAGGAGCTTCATCTTCAGCCCTTCTCATGAAAATACATACAAAAGACCTTTAACAGAACAGTGTCAGGTCAGCAGCATACAATTACCAAGCAGGATTTGTATCAACAATGGAAGTTTGTGAATCAACATATGAAGTTAAACCATGCTAATAACTTCAAGAAGCAAAGCAGTATGAGCCTGTGACACAATACAGGAAAAAAACCTGACAAAATTCAGTTCCTAGTCATGGTAAATGGTGAGGAAGGAGGGTAAGGAAGAAATGATAAGGAAGCAGGCATCAAAATAAAATATCTCAATCCTAACCAGTGCAAACACAAAAGAAAAAAAGAAAGGAATGGCATAAAGACAGGAAAGAACTAAAATTATTTTATTTGCATTTTTTTCTTCTTGATACAGGTCCTCATATAGCACAGGTTGACGAGGCCTAGAACTTGCTATGTAGCTGAGGATTGCCTTGAACCTCTGTTCCTCTTGCCTCCACTTTCCGAGGCCTCTACAGCTCTGCCTGTCTTATGTCATGCTGTGATTGAACCTGGGGATTTCTGCACACTAGGAAAGCACTCTCCCAATTCAGCTACTTGCCCTATGATAGCCAGTTTTTAAAGTCCCAGAGAAAATATAAAACAGCTACTGGTTGCTAGACGAACTTAGGTAGGTTGCAAGGCATAAGATATCTAGAGAATAAAAATTGCAAGTGTATTTTTATCTATTTCCAGCAAGCATGGACGTCAGGAAATTCATCTAGGTGTGCCTGTAATCTCAGTACTCTTGAGGTGGAGACAGGAAGGTCAGGTGCTNAAGGTCAGCCTCANCTACATAGTGAGTTCTGGGATAGCCTGGGCTATATGAAACCTCATCTCAAAATAATAAATACATAAAAAAACAAACAGATATGTAAATAAACAAATCACATACAATTCTTTGAAATGAAAATAAAATCCTTAAAATTTTTTGAGATAAAATNAACAAAACATATTATGATGTCTACACCCAAAATCACAAGAGAGGGAGATAGCTCAGTTGGTAAAGGGTTTGCTTTGCAAGTACGAGCATATGCATTCGATTGTCCATCAGCCAAGTAAAAAAATAGCTAGACATGGTGGCACACACTTGTAATCCTAGCACTGGGAAGGCAGAGCCCTGGGGCCCATTGCCCGGCTATCTTAGCCTACTTGGAGAGTATCAGGTCAATGAAAACTAAAGGTGGATGATCCCTGAGGAAAGACACCCAAAGTTGATCCCTGCCTTCTACATACATGCATGCCCACACATGTGCACATACACAATGTAAAGACAAAACATCTCGGAGAGAAATTAAATATCTAAGTGAATGGAAAGACATGTGCCCATAGGCTGAAAGTTCCCAAATTATTAAGGTTTTACTTCTAGCCAAGTTGGCATGTTTGTCAAGAACATATTCCTAATCATAATCATAGCCAGATTTTACAAATAAAAATTGAACCCAACCATGATGGCACATACCTACAATCACAGCACTTGGAAGGCTGAAGCAGGAGGATTATAACTTTTAGGCCAGCCAGAGTTGCGTTGTGAGTTCCGGGCCAGTGGTACAAACCATTTGAAAACAAGAGCATCAAACAAACAAATGAACTGCAAAGGTCCCTGGCAGTCAGCAAAGCTGGAAAGGCCAAGGCCTGTAAGCCCTTTGACATCAGACAGGAGTTACAGGACTTGGAGTTTGCCCTGCTGGGTTTCCATATTTCCTCACTCCTTCCTTTTGGATGTATATGTTGTTCCACCATATGTTGGAAGCATGTAATTTACTTATTGATTTTACAGGGGTCATAATTAAGAGTTTACCTTGACTTTGAATTTTTAAACTGTGTTGAGGTTATGAAATACTATGGTGACTTTTGAAGTTGGACTAAATGCGTTTTGCATTATCGTGTGGTTACAAGCCTATGGGGGCCAGGGGGTGGATGTGGTGGTTTGAGTGAGAATGGCTTCTTTAGGCTCATGTGTTTGAACGTCTTTTCCACAGTTGGTAGAACTGTTTGGGAAAGGCTAAGAGGCGTGGCCTTGTTGGAGGAGGCATGTCATAGGGGTAGGCTTTGAGGTTTAAAAAGCCCACAACATTCCCAGATAGTTCTCTTTCCCTCTGTCTCTGTCTCACATTTGTGAGCTCTCAGCTACTGCTCCAGTGCCACGCCTGTCTGCCTGCTGCCATGCTCCCCACCATGATGGTCATGGACTCTAACCCTCTGGAACCATGAGCCCCAAATTAAATGCTTTCTTTTATAAGTTGCCTTGGCCATGGTGTTTTGTCACAGCGATAGAAAAGTAACCAAGATGGTCCCCAACTGGACAAACTGACTCTGAAATGAATATTGACATATAAAAGGCCTAGAACAACCTTTGAAGGAGAAGAGCAACATGGAAGGACTCACACCACTTACTGAAATGCTGTAGTGATCAAGCCAATGTGGTATTGATCTCTCCATAGAAGTGAGTTTGTAGAAACCAGGCAAAGTAAAANGGCAAAACAGGGGATTGCATAAATTGTCTAAGAAAATCGCGTTACTGGAAATACAAGATACAGACTTTCTGATACAGAGTCTGAGAATAGTTGGTAGCCTATNTAAAAACTGTGACCTTGAAAGCTAGGAAGAAAGAACANGAACATTAGTTAGAACCATGGCAATATTAAAGATATTGGCCACAATATTAAAGACACTGGCCACAACTCTCTCATTCTTATGCCACATGGGGGCTTATCTAACATTCAATTAAGTACAACTTATTTTGCAAATCATTTGCGTTGATATCTTCTCATGTATCTTTATTTTATGAAAAACCNTTCTTAAGAGGCTGCACTTGATATCTATAAAATGGTAGCCACATTGGATGGTGGCAGTAAGTCTTACGATACAGTGTTGCNTTTACACACTGAAGACTTCTCCAAGCAGTGAANAGTTGTCACATACAATGCTGCTCTGGAAAATTTCCACATGAGTAACTTGGGTTTAATGATGTGATCATGGTGGCAGCCAGGTTGCTGCTCTGGTGAGGAGAATGGCAATGGCATTCATTTTAGAACAGATGGAGCCATTGTGCCCAGAAGGAAGCCAGGATGGAGTGATGTCATCATTAGAGCAGACCAGGAAGATCATCTTGGTGGGCTATCCACATGTCTAGTTTGATGTTAAATACTCTCTTCCATATTGTCTTTTATACCTCTGCTGAAGGAAGTTGCACNTGGGTCCACGTTCCTACCAGACCGTGGAGATTTGAGGACACTTTGCAACCCCAATGTCAGGCATGAGGCCTGATCTACAGGGGAGGGGAGGGGAGAAATTTGGAAAGTGTTGAAATGTCAGCAGGGTCATAAAAGATGGGGAAAATAACCCTGGTGCTAAGCAAAAGGACCTGTGTGATGGGGAGAAATGAGCTGAAGACCCCACAGGTAGCATGGAAGAGTAAGGCAATCAAGAACAAAGAGGGGTGGACCCAGGAAGGTAGATTAGGACAGCTTGTGCACCCTTTTGAGATGACAACAGAACAGGATTCAAANTGATTTGCTGCTCTATAGAAAANCAAATTAGCTACACCAAAGGACTGAGAGAAGACAGCATCAGGTAACAGAGAAATAGGAAAACAAGATAACTCTAGTCAGCCACAGTAGAACCAGGTTCCTACTACATCCACTGTGGCTGATAATTTTTATCAGGACCCTTGAATAGAATAGCACATTTCACCTTCACGTTGTAATAAACGTTGCCAGCAGCCATGGCACACTTGTAGGCTCGGATCTATACATCAGATCCCACTGACAAGGACATCCAAGGCATTTCAGTCTCTGTGCAGGGAGACAGTTGGCTTGCCCTGTGCACACAGCCTTGGCCTCTGGATGTGCAGTGATGCTGCGGTAGATTAACTCAGGCCAATACCGTGCAGGGGGAGGGAGGGCTCNTCACACAACCNCAGCAGCCCCAAGGGACTGAAGCATATCTTTTTATTTAAGCAGCTTTCTACACCAGGGGCAAGCCATAGGAAGCCTGCAAATCCNAAGAGAAGCTTTCCTTTTTGTATGCTATCCTGGAAATGACTTAAGAACCTTTTAAATTAGGGCTTCATAGAAAAGGACAGAGGGTGAGGTACCAGGGCAGATAAATTTGCCACCTAGATAATTCCTGCCTCTATTCCTTCCCCCAAATCTTTCATTATTCAGGGCAGCTCCTACAAGTCATTTTCCTGCCTCTGATAGACTTTTTGGCATCAATGGATGTGTTTGTCCTTTATCTTTCTACTTCTGGACAGGTTCACAATGACTTCCAATATGAGTTTCTTTCAGTTCCTCCATGTCCACTGTGACGATGGCCAGGGTTGTGCCTATGTCAGTTTCATTGCATATGGCAATATTCTATACAGTAGATATTTTTAATATCTACACAGTGTCATATCTTTAATATTGCCATGGTTCTAACTAATGTTCCTGTTCTTTCTTCCTAGCTTTCAAGGTCACAGTTTTTACATAGTCTACCAACTGTTCTCGGACTCTGTATCTATACAGTTCCATTGCATATGGCAATATTCTATACAGTAGAGGCNCCATCAGAGTCCACCAAATGACTTTCCACCCTTTCAGTATCCCTAGCCCAACAAGCTGAGTTCTATTGTGGCCTCTCCCCCTCCTCATCTCAGGTACCTCTCCAGATGGATTAGTGCTGGGTGCCTTCTAGAGCACAAGCAAATGTGTCCTTTATAAATCAGTTTTGTCTACACAGCGTGCGTGGTATGGGGACTGCTCTGGGTCAGAGTAGTTGTTACTCACGGTAGTGCAGTCCAAGCGTACAAAATTCTATTTAAGACGCTGCCCTCCTTAGACAAATGAACTCTTAAACAGGAGTCCTATTCTTCTAGAACGTACAGCTCTTTTCAGCTTCCCATGCTTCCAACTGCATGGAGGAGATAGTCCCAACTCCTCAGGTCATATGGGGCCTTTTCCCCATCTCCCCTTTGTCCTGCCACAATGACTCNTTATTGTCATTTCTTCTTAAGCTCTGCTCGACCTTGGGCCTTTGATGTTCTCTTTCTAGATGGCTCTTTCCTCAACAACTGCCAGTTTCACTCCTATTGTTCTTCAGGTTCTATCTTAAGTGCTGATTTGTCAAGAGGTCTCTCAAAGCAAAGGTCACCCATTATTCTCAAACTCGTCCCTCTTTCATGCTGCTCATAGCACTTGCAGTGTATACACACATACACACACATATATATGTACCTATACATGTGTGTGTGTTGTGTAATCCAGTTTTCCCCAGAAAGCTGAAACTTGCTCAAGAAAAGGACTTTGATTTCATCACTGCTGCATCCTGTTCACTTAAGCATGGGAAGCTTCTTAATAGCTACTTTTAAATTGAGGAATAATTAAAGAATATAGACTTATGTAGCCATCCATTCCTTCTTGTTAATGTAGAAATGTCCTCTGGCCCAGACATAGAAAACAAGTGCTTATTAGGCCTGAAGAGAGGTGTAGTGTTGGGTTGCACCAAAGTTTTTTATGTCAAGTCCATGACCCTCTTCCTCTAGCTGACTAGCTTTAGTTCTGTAATACGGAGACACACAAAGACCATGCTTAATGTACACACTGGTGAATATGGGTATTCATTCAAGTACTCAATTTTCAAGCTTCTATGACAATTTATAAAAACCGCCTTCATTCTGTAGATGGGGCCCTATGCCAACTCTAACAAGGGCATTTAGCTCAAGAAAAGTGTCCGGATGCTAAAACAAGACCATCCTTGCTAAGTGATGAACACTTGAGGATTAAGGGCTGTGGTTAATTTAAAAACATTTTGTAACCCATCAAGCATGATACAGAGATAAGCATTCCTCTCATTTATTATCACAAGCAAGGCTCCAAACAGAAGGAAGGAGGTGACCAGGGTGTAAACAACCAGCACAGGAAGCCACTGTGCTGAGTGACAAGAGAGCTACAGAGAGGAGTTCAAAGACTAGCATACGGGCTAGCCATCTACCTGTTCATACTTTGTCAAAAGACT